>JANSVB020000091.1:1741114-1761576 GCA_025504935.2 Erythroxylum haughtii
AACATATTATAAAAATTTGTCATTATATATTATACCATTAGCCTAAACTTTTAAATACGCAGTACTTACCTCTTAAAGATTTAGCCTAAGTCTTTTTCTTACATATTATTAGTATTTTATTTATTTAATTAATTTTGTCTATATTTATCGTATTATTTGGTTTATTACTTATTTCAGTAGGTTATTTGAAAACAACATCTCAACTAGTTAGGGTTAACGTTGCATACTACTGAACCTCTCAAACTTTACGTATTCAGTAAAATTTTTACTGAGTGATTGTTATTTTTGTATCAATCTATACATTAGAAATTTAAAAAATTACTAAGTTAGATTTATAAATTAAACATGAAAATATTAATTTATTTTTATGTCCAAATACTTAGTGGTGTCATGTGGTTGTAGAAGATAATAAAAATAATAATATCTATCAGTAACAATTCAAAATCAGAAGACAATAAAAATAATAATAAAATTTGAGTTTAAACTTTAAATTGTCATAATTTGAAGTCAATAAATTAAGTTTAATTTAATTATATTTATACTTGGGTCTAATTAACAAATTTAGATTTATTATATTTGTTGTTCATGTCCCTTTTTTATTTCTAATCACTTCAATTAACATTTTTATAAAATTTCTCAAATCTTAATTTCTCCAGAATGAAAATGCAAGTATCTTTTTTATATTATGGAATATTCTAATTATAATTTTCATTTTAAAAATTGACACGTCTATCATTTAAGAGAATTTGAATTAAAACGAAATAAAAAGAAGGGTAAATTATCAAAAAAAGTGTGTGAATTCTTTTTATTATAATAAAAAAAGTATTATCAATTCTAATGATAAAAATACCTAATAATTTAAATACTCTTTAAAATTTTATAAAACTAGTCTTTCATCAACTATTGATCAATTACGTAATAACAAATTAAATTACATTTATCAAAAAACTAAAATTTTTAATAAATAAATAAATATTTGTTTAATTAGAGTTTTGAATAATTAGAGTTTTGAGTGAATCATAACTTATACCATTCTAGTAGAATTTGAGTACCTATTTTTGTTAAAATGTTTTAATATTGTGTCACTTAATCTGATTCACATATGTATATAGATTTTATATAAACGTGTAGATGAGATTTCATAAAATAGAGTAAGAATTGATTAACTGAAACGGAAGATCTCATCTTTACTTTAATAAACTTGTGTTAATTTAATCTCCACATTCTTCCTTAAAATGATAGGTGATTGATGAAAGGTTGTCAAGTGTGACGTAGAGATGAGAATATTTCAACCCTCCTCATCCATCAATCACTCTTCTAATTTATTCACGATCTGTAAATAGAATGTATCTGCAATTTATTAATTAGATGAGCACCGGTTTTAGTTGACTAGGACCACCTGCAATTAAGCCCTGTAAAATCTGGATCACAACATTCTACAAGACTTGCAACCTATCTAGGAGGAATATACATATCATTATTTATGATGATTTGACAGACTAATCAGGATTTGTGGCTTAGTTTGCCAGGAACATGCCTGCCATAACTTCCATTCTCTACATGCTATGATTAGGTTGGCATCGATATCATCGAAGAAATAAACATTAACTTCTCCAATGAACATTTCTTGAATGGTATCTTCTGATGATGATTGATTTGTCAGCTTGAGAGAGATCAGACCATATCAGATCAGACAAACTGTAACTTTGGGAATGATCCCATTTTCTATTTTTTTTTAATTTCCTCCATCTGCGTTTCCAAACTCTTCTCGAGTTCTGATCAGGCTTTGGAGCGACAACTTAAAGGGTAATCTTCAAATTCTTGTCATCAAACCACTAAGCACTTAAGAGATCAAACGTTAGAAAACAACAAACTTCACAAAGTGCCCTTTAGCTCAAATTTCCCACTTTTGCTTGATGTAACTTTTCACCCAATAATATTCTGACAAGTTTTCTGATATATGCTCGTGGAACCTTTTTGAAACATCCATCCATGAATATGGCTTTGTCTTTTGGATTAATCTCATCCTCAAAATTAACTGTAATTGTGATTCTAATATTGTGATTATGCTTGGAACATTAATGTAATTTACTATAATTACGCTCGTATTATCCAAAATAATTGACACAATTATATAAGAATAAAAGAAGAAAAGGATATAAATTTTCATGCAAGGTGAGTCATGTTTTTAGCATTGGAGAATCTATACATACTAGTCAAGCAATTTGGACGGAACAAAATGCATCTGATCATATGTCTGAATACTCAACATCCACTATATGATGATAAGAAAAAGATGGTGTTTGCTAGATTCTATCCAAGAAACGATCATAAGCTTACAATACTCATCAGCTGAATATTATTAGAGATCGTTTGATATTTCTGATACTTTTAGCAGGTTCAATGTAAACTTGTGACAGTGAAAACTACAATTCTGTGGGTCAAGTTCTGGAAATAGAAAGTGCACAGTAAAAGGCTGCATTTGACAATAATCAGTAATCGGTGCTTTACTATTAGGTTTCGGTCACTATCTTTGAACATTTTGTCTCCAAATGTTCAGTCAGAGTGTAATAACAACGTGTGCCTTAAGCAATCTTAAATTATTCATGCTGCAAAACACCGCCCATGGTACGTCCAAATTAGTCAGGAACCATAATCATATCCTTAAGAACTATCTCTTCTCGAGTATACCTAAACGTTCCTGATAACAGTTGATACAACCCCGGAATCAGAACCTAATTTCCTAGTATAGATCAAAAGGAAGAAGATTCAAGCTTGGAATAAGATATAGCCCTTTATTTTTACTGTTCTGATAACTGATACAAAGCATTGAATTCTTATGGAAGAGCAGGACCTACCAACCATTATCATCCCGACTGATCTGACTGAGATCTTGCTAGTGACCCAAGACAGACACCACTTCTACAGCCTGGGGCTCACCAATAATTCAATCTTTCTTCATCAGTAATGGCTCCCCGGTACGAAAGGGCACGTGGAGTCCCATTAATCCTGTGGGCTAAGAGCTTTGCTGACATTTTTGGAAGCCAAAAGGCTATAGTTCAACACCATTCATAGAACTTGCCAAAAAATTCTCGGTCTTGATTCATTCATATCTACTTCATAAGTTCAGAACTAGCAAAATATTGACCTGTTATGCCTCCTGGAATTTGTTTTCGTGCAAAATGTCAAATTTGATTGAGGGTTTATTAATAAAATAAAATGAAATGAAATATAATTATATCGTAATGAAATGGATAAAATGAACGGTTTTATATTGCATCTTATTTCACCGTAAACAGTAAAAATGAAAAATATCGTATTTTAAGAGTTTAGGATGGAATGTAAAATAATAAACAAATTTTCACTGTATTACATTATAAACTCCTATTTAAAACAATATTTCACTATATTACATTATGAACTCTTTCATCTCTCTTAAAGGATAATTTTATAACATTACATCTATTTATATTTCATTCAATTATAAACTATTCTATTCAACTAAAAACATTACGTTCAACCAGATATAGCCTAAAGGAAAGGCAGCCAAACTTTAAAAGAGAGAAAATTGTTTGTAATCTTACTGATAATTTTTAATATATATATAATTAAATAACGAGTGGTAACTTTGAAAATATTTTTTAAAAATATTTTAAAAATAATTTAAAATTAGGTTTAGGAAAATGGATTCTGACATTAAAAATATACTAAATTAAGTAATTTTTTATATTATTACTTTATTGAAATTTTTAATTGAATTTGTGTATCTCAAAATTTTTCTTAAATTAGAATAAAAAGCAATGAAAATATAAATTTAAAGTATTTTTAGATTTTTAAAAAACACTTAATTGAGTAATTTTAATTATTTTATTCTCAAAAAAAATTTCAATATCTAATGTACTTCAAAATTTCACCCAAATCAAAAGTTTCAATTTTTTAAAAATTGAAATAATCAATTTCTAAACTTTTTTTATCAAGTGGGTTTGATCTAAAAATTCATTCTAATTTGAAATTGACATAATTCTGTATTCCAAAGCTTGAATTGGCTACTATAGTACAATAGTGGATCTCATGCATAAACACCTCCATACAGTAAATACATAGTAAGTGATAGCCTAGACAACAAAATCAGTAGCTCCTCAAATTTTGGGGTGGTAATGAGTGTGACCCTGTTTCAAGCTACAGGTGTAAGTTGAAAATTATGGTTCCATTTAAAAATTAGGTTTGAATTGATTAATTTTTGAATTATATTTAAATTTAAATGTTGATTCTTCAAATAATTAGACTTTTTAAATATTAAAAGATGATCTTTTAAAAATTAAGTAAAATATATCATTCAA
Organism: Erythroxylum haughtii; assembly: GCA_025504935.2. NCBI lineage: Eukaryota > Viridiplantae > Streptophyta > Magnoliopsida > Malpighiales > Erythroxylaceae > Erythroxylum > Erythroxylum haughtii. Next base: position 1,745,455 of record JANSVB020000091.1, read on the forward strand.
GACTATTTAAATAAATTTTAAACATAGAAAAACCACATATTTAAAGTTTGGGTCAGCTTAATACTATCTTTTGATGTGATTTTTTTTTATAAATCTTCGAATTGACATAATAGTCTAGAAATCACGTGAATCGGGTACTCCGCACTAGATAAGCCATATACAACAAACTCCATCAAGAAAGTATAAGTAGGAGAATCGAACATAGGATCCTTTGGCCTTATGCTCTTCTACTTCACCAACTCGACCACCCTACTTTTAGGAAGAGTAGCTTATGATATAGTACATGAAATGACCACACATTCAAAGAACAAAAAAATGTGATAATCCTGAATTGTCATGATCAAATGAGTGATTGAAACATTAATGGGTGGTTTTTAAGATGATCTTTGCTTCAAATGAAATTAAAAATAAATAATGGCACCACCTTGGAATAAATTCCAAGCTAGTCTAGTCTAGCCTAAGGTGCCATGGGACAAGCTACACTGGTCTACCTTGTTCAATGATAGAACCAATTCAGGAAAAGGGTATCAAAAGTGCATAGTGCAAACTACCCTTTTTTCATATTATCTTTGCAATTATACATTTAAGTTTGTCTGAATTTACCTATATTTAAAAAAAATTCAATTTAAAAAAATTACTTTGTTCCTCTTTTATATTTATATTTATATTTATATTTAAGCTACCCTTTTAAAATACCATTTTAATTATATCTTATTATCTGTTTTGCTTTTATTTTGTTTTAATTTTCTATTTTTAATTTCAGATTTCATACAAAAATTGGTGTTACTCTTATTTTTCACGACACATATCTATAACATGAAAATTGTCCTTTTAGATTATCTTCTTAATTGTGAAATAAATGGTTACATAAGTTGGGTCAAATTTAAAATAGAATATTCAAATTTAATATTACAGTTTATAGAATAAGAAAATTTAAATAACAAGTAAATAATATCACTTATATAAACAATAAATATTCGAATAGATCAAAAAATAAAATATTTATATAATACTTTGTTGATATTCATAACTTACTTACATGAATGCGTGTGAGGGTAAGCCTCTTTTGTAACAGTAAGTTCACAGGTTTAAATTGTGAAAACAGTTTTTTTTGTAAAAATGCAAATGAAAATTTGCATATATTATGATTATTCATAAACTCCTGCAAAACAGAGAACCTTATGTATTAATATATTGAATAGTATGTGTGTATATATATATATAATTTTTAATATTCTACTTTATAATTAAACATCAAATAATATCTTTAATATTATATGTTTTTACTATGATTCTTTCATAAGATTTAAGTGTTGATATCTTTATATAAAAAATAAAAAAGAGGGAGAATTTATGAGATGGGACATTGAGGAACAACTAGAATCCCCCTTTTAATGGCTTTAGCTTATCAAGCTTGGCACTGTAGCTATGGTGGTTGGCAGGTTGGTCCCTCCTCCCATTGTCCATGAAAATGAGTTGAATTGTAGAGCTTTATTCTACGGTGGTCACCACTTATGGAAAACATTTACTTTCTCAAGTGAGATTGACATGATCTTTAATAGAATTTTTTAAATTACAAGCAAAAAAACATTATTATTTTATATTTTTATCCAATTTGAAAAAAATATCTCAATTTTTATTATGAAATATTTACGGAATTCTCACAAATAGAATCGAACCCTATTTAAATTAGAATCTATTGATAATTATTAGACAGAGTCACCAAATTAGAAAAAAAATATTTAATAAATACTACAACAATAACAACAACATTAAGTAGAAATTATTCTGAGACATAAAGTATGGAAAAATCTAATAATACGCAGCCTTACTCCTAATTAATAAAGATAAAATAATATATTTTTATTTAATTCATTATTAATTATCATATATGTTATTAAATTTATACAAAATATATAATTAAAAAATTATTATATGTTCAAAAGAATACGAATAAAAATTCTCTCTTCTCACTTGTATGATTTGTCTTTGTCAAAACATAAACATTAAGCACGTACCCTATCCAAAAGGCATTAAGCACTTTCTTGTTCTTGCTTTTTTTTTTTTTTTGGGATCATATATATGCTATATTCCATGAAGACATGAACGTGAAGGATGTTTCTTCTTATTTTCTCACTTTAATCTGTAAATTATTACATTACATGAAGACCTTGCTTAAGTTCTCAGTTCTCACATAAGAGTTAGGACCCTACCAATCCTTGATTTGCCTATGCTCTTGGTCAAGGAAAGCGGCGAGATTTTGGTAGATTCTTTCTTCTTTAAGCTTATGATTCCTTCGTTGATTATGATACTACTGCTCGACATAAGTGTCTCTTACTCTCTTTGGTTGAATTTTATTAAGGTGAATAAGTATTTTTTTATCACAAAAATTTTTATTAAATTAAGTGTTCGATTGTAAAATAAAAAAATTATTTTTTAGCAGAGAAAACTTTTTTGACAACTAAAATAATTTTTTAAAAAAACTCAAATTTGAAACTTTAAAAAAAGTACATTTTTAGGTAGATTTTTCAGATTAATTAATAAGCTTATATTTAGTCTATTTTGTCCTTATATTTTACACTTAATTCTCACAATATCCACAAATACATATTTACGTTTTTTTAGATTTATATAATATTATGTAAATTTTTATATGTTTTAATATTTAATTTTGATATTATTTTTACTTATGTTATATTCAATGTAAAATATTTGGTTTGGTATATTTTTATTTATGTTTCATATGATTTAAAATTATATAATAATTAATATATTGTGCTTTGCATATTGTTTAATATATTTTAAATAATTTTTATATACAAAAATAATTTTTATTACAAAAAAAATATAGTTCAAATTAAAAATGTTTTTTATTTTTATGTTGTCAAACAGCCTATTGTATGAAGCTCTTTTAAAAGAACTTTTTTTTAAATGACAGTCAAACAGTCACTAACTTCTTATAAAAGCTCTTATTCAAAAAACTTTACTGATATAAGCTCAATCAAATAGACACTAAGTATAGTTTAATAAATTGATTTATTTGTAGTTGTAGTATGCCGATTGATAAGATTTTTTTTTATTGTGTGAGTTACATGATTGGTATGAAAAAATAAAATAATGTTAATAACTTTAATAAATAATTAAGTAAAAGAGAAAATTAAGTTTGTTGGTTAATTATAAATTATTAACTAATGCATAATTAGAGACTATCCCATTCATTTGATTCTTAGTTTCTTAGTTTTATAGTGCTTGTCCCAATGCATGCCTTTTATATTTTTTGGCGTGGGAGGCAAATGGGACCCTATTCTCTCTCAAACAAGTACGGTTCATACAATTGTTGTTTAGTTACCAATTAATTTTCATAATTTATGTATAATTAATGCATTAAGAGCCTTAATTTTGTGTACAAATATTGATTAATATCATGACTTGAAATATTTAATCATATTTTTCAATTATTTTGCAATTTTTAAAGCCCCTATCATGGTATTTAACAACATTAAAGTTCACCAAGAATGGATTATGAAGTTTGAAGCAATGGAGTGGAGTATGTATGAGCGACACGTCTTTTGGAGTTGGAACTTTTGATGGACCTACAAGGGTACGGTATGCTTCTAATATTTCCACATCAAATTGTGCAAAGAGCTTTCGGTTGGGTTAGGATCGAATCGAACAATCTAATTTTAGTTTAATCGTATTAAAAAATGTTCAGTTTCTAATAAACTTAAAGGTTAAGCCCATATCTTTTTAATTATGTTTAATAAAGGATGTTTTGGATAATTAAATATTCAACTATTAAATAAAATAACATCTTCCGATAAGCTTGAATATAACTAATTATCATCAAGTTTAGTTAGCCTCTGTTTGGTTGGGTTTATACTATAAGAGCTTTTATCAGTAGAGTTTTTTTTGAGAAGAACTTTTCTAAAAAACCAGTTAATTGTTTGACTGTCATTTAAAAAAGAGTTTTTTTTGGAAAGAACTTCATACAGTAGACTGTTTGACAACATAAAAATAAAAAGCACTTTTAATTTTAATTATATTTTATTTTGTAATAAAAATTATTTATGCATGTAAATATTATTTAAGGTATATTAAACAATATACAAAGTATAATATATTAATTATTATATTATTTTAAACCATATGAAATATAAATGAAAGTATATCTAACCAAATCTTTTATATAAATTATAACATAAGTAAAACTTATATAAAAAATAAATATTAAGATATATAAAAGATCAAATAATATTATATAAATCCAAAAATAAATATTTAAGCTCAGTAATAGTTAAATACATAATAAAACAATTACGCAAGAGATTAGAGAAGATGAGTTTGCAAGATAAATGTGAAGATGAGTTTGTGAGTATTGTAAGAATTATGTGTAAAACATAAATGTAAAATAGACTACAAAATAGACTCGTTAATTGATATGAAAAATCTACCAAAAAAAGTTATTTGAGAGGTTTTTTTAGCTTATTAAAAAGCTGTATTTTAACCACAAAAAGTCATATCTATTGAAGAAGCGAACACTAATTTTGCTTAAAAAAAGATTTTTGTAGTGGAAAAAAGTATTTATTAACCTTTCAAAAGCCTATTCAATTAGGCACTTAGACTAAAATAATCATCTAGATAAATATAAGATGAATTACGAGTACTTATATACAATGTTTTAAAAACTGAATCGGTTCGGTTGGTTTAATAGTGGATATCTTAAATTGGTTATCTTTTCAGTTTAGTTTTTGATTTTCTTGTTTAATTTACTTTAATAATCTTTGTTGATTAAAAGTGATTAATTTGTTAATTAATTAGTAAGTTTTCATAAATTAATAAGTTTTTATAACTCAAAATAATTCGGATAATTTTCATTTGACAGTTTCTTTTTTCAATTAAACTTTAATTTTTTATTGATAAGAATAATCTTCTTTAATCATTTTTTAAATTTTTTAATTTTATTCAATATTTACTCGATTTTATGAGAGTCTAATGCCGGTTGAATTTTTTAAATTTTAAATCTTTTTTTACCGATTTAACTTTTTGACAGCATTACTTATATACATAATTATATGAGATGTAGTTTGATGAGGTAATGAATCACAAGTTGCATTAGCATTGGTATCATCATCTAACAGTTAAATAACACGTGCTTAAATTTATTAAAAAATGATTTTAGATAGTGGAAACCTAATTATAAAAAAAGGGAAAAAAAATTAAGGTGGCACTAATGTGTCAATTTAGATGTTTTTATTAATTTAAACAATCAAGGTTTTCCTATAAGCATGCTCAACATAGGATTTCCTCTCAACTTCATTGGGTATCCAAGATTACACTTTTTGTATGGTGGATGAGACAGCATCTTGCGTGTTAGTTAAGATCATAAAGTTCTTATTAAAATCTTGAAAACTTGTTGATTTATAATATTATATGTTCACAAAAAATCAAGCACAGCACACAAAAAGCAGCCTTTCTAGAGACACTTGGTTAATTAATTAACTTATTAATTAAATAATGAAAAAACCATACATATTTATATTGGGATTAATTACATTGAATTGAGTTTTATTTTAATTATTATATTTTGAAAATTTATTCCTTACCTTTTCATGGTAGTTTTAATTATCATAAAATTTAATTTACCATATATTTTGATTATTTTATTTCACGTGGGTTACTTGAAAACAACAATTTTATTAGTTAGAGATAAGTTTACGCATTATTAGACATCTCTAAATCTTGCATATTAAGGAGATTTGTATTGATTGTATTGTTATTGATGTTGTTAAAATGAATGTTATGCTAAATTTTAAAAAATTTTCATTTTAAATACATAAATAAATATATAATTAATACAATATAATAAAAGGAGTAACTAATAATTATACAATATTTTATAATCTAATAATTAAATAGTATCATATAAACCCTAATTTCATAACATAATTGAGGATATAATTTTATATATATTATTGATTTGGTCAAAATCGCTTTAGGCGACAAACAGTAAACGGTCAGTTTTACCGCTTTGTTTGACTGTTTACCGCATTCAGGTGTGAGTCAACGACGACCCAATCATCACGAGGGTTTACTTCCGTCAACTCCAACAACGGGACGCCGTTATGTCCCCCGACGACCAAACGGGATGACGCGGAAAAATCTAAGCCGTTGAAAGGTGTACTGGTGTCGTATGCCGCTGATCCATCTTCCTACTTTTGGATCACACACACACACACACAATAATTAGGATAGATACGGGCGTGGTAAGAGAAAGATTCACCTTCCCGACAAAATTAACCCAACCGATTCGAACATTATAAAACCGAAAGTCACCCGACAACCCACTGTCAATAGCAGGAAAAAAAATCCTATTAATATAATTTTAAAATTTTAAGAAATATTTAATTTTTTGTCAAAGTAAAAATTTAACTAAGGATATGTAATTAAAAAATTACATAACTTTATTTGTTTAATAACATCTTAAATTCTAATTCTTCAATAACTATTGTTTAATTTATAAAATAACATATTTAACATACGTAATTTATTAAATCAATTATTTAAAATATTTGATTTACAAGTTTATATATATGTGAGAATTTGTTTTTAAAAATATTTTTATTTTAAATTATTGAAGATACCTCGTGATATTTTTATATCAAGAACTTTTTAAATTATTTTAAAATAATTATTATATATACATAATATTGACAATTTAGATAAAAATTTTGACAAATTAAATACAAAATAAATTTTAGAGTTTCAAATACTATAAAGTGCTTTTATAATAATTATATTTGTATAAAAATAATAAAATAGAAAATTTTATTTTTTTATTAAGTTATCACATTATAATTTCAATACCAAGAAAAAGAAAGAGAGCATTAATATTGTGTTTACTGTTAAATAATAATAATAATTCATCATCATTATCATTATCATCGTCGCATTTAATTCGAAGTCTTGCAATAAAGTGAAATCTGATAGTATGCAATCTTACCCTTATATAATAAAGAAATTATTTTTTATAAACCCACGTATAAATATATCAAGAAAATAGTGATGTAAGTTAATAGAAAAATAAGAAAATAAGTAAAAACTACTGGTTATATTAAACACAGAAAATAAATAAAAAAAGCGTTGGAAATAGAGTAAGAAAAAAAAAAGAAATATGAATCACAGGATCAGAAGCTTTGTCACAGAGCGTGTGATATTTTGGCAGATTGAAACCAAGTGAAAAGGGACAGACAGACAGCTGTTTGGTGTTCGTCCCATCACTTTCTGCTTCTGTGTCTTTGATTTTCCTCTTTTTTCTTCTTCCCCTTCTTCTTCTTCTCTTTTTACCTTTTTTTTTTTTTTACTAATTGTTCTTAGTCGGTTAAATTATAGTAAGTAATAATAATAGCTATACTGTGAGAAACAGAGTGTGCAAAGGTTGCCGGGAGGGAGAGAGAGATCCTATCTCGACTGTCGGTGGATTTCGGTGGTCGGAAAAGGCAAGACAATACTGTAACTGTTACAGTAGAATGTGGTAAAAAGCTTGTAGCTTTGGCTTCTCGACTCATTGTAATCATGCCAAGTTGTCTCAGACAGACTGTAATGGAGTGAAGTGGTGAGATTTTTCTAGTTAGAAAATATGTTATTATGAACATTCTGTGAAATTTCGTTTTACTTGAATTTTAAGTTACGGGATAATAAATTTGAATTTTAACTCTATTTTTAAATATTTTTAATGAGTTTTATATTATTATTTGACTTTTTTAGCTAAAAAAATATATTACGAGCATACAAAATACTGATTTCATTGAATTTTAAACTATGAAATGATAAATTTAGATTTTATTTACATTTTAAAATATTTTTACGGGCTATATATATAATCAATTATCTAAAAACCAAACCAAAAATTAAATTAGTAGATAAGAGATGTAAGATTTAAAAGGTTAAAATTGATATTATAACTTTACAAAATCGGTTAAAAATTAGATAAAAATTTAAAATTTAAAAATGATTAAAATAGATTGTCGTTAAAATTTTGAATTTTAATTAAAAAATTGTTAAATAAAAATTAATCGATTCATTTTAGTTTATAAAAATTTATTAATTTAAAAAACTGACATATTAATTAATAAATCAATCAGTTTTTACCAAAAAAGTTATTAAAGAAAATCGAATAAAAAAATTGGACAGTTCAAGATTTTTACAGTTAAATAGGACGAATAAGTTGAGTTTTTTAATTTTTAATAATATTAAAATATTATTAAAATTTAAAGTTTAAGTTAAATTTTTATAAAAATTTTAAATAATAAACAATAAATGAACAGAGAGACGAAGGCATGATTTTTAAATTGATAGAATAAAATGTATGTAAATATTTAAATGAAAGATACAAATTTGTGATAAGAGTTTATTTATGTTAAGAAATAGTTTTATTATTTTTAAAATAATTTTTATTAAGTATTTGTGAAATTATTTTCTTATAAATAGTTATTAAAATCACGTCAAAATAATTATAAAGCTATATCACATTTGTAATAATTATATAATAAATTTGATTAACAATTTTTAAAACCTTTTATTAATATAAATAATTTGAGTAATTTAAAAGAGATAAAAATTATCTTTTACATTATTTTTTGATAATTTTTACAAAATTTTAAATAATTTACAACAATAACCATAATTTAGTGGAAATTTTTGCTTTGACCTGTTAAAGAAATTTCATGTTGATTATTTCATGCAATTTCTTAAGAGATGGTAACAATAACACGGTTATAAACCGAGCAATTTCTTAAAAAAAAGCTTAAATCAAACTATTGAAAAATTGGTTTTGATAATTTTTTTTAATTTTCTATATTGAGATGAATATTATATTAGATCAAAAGATGGATTAGTTCTTGGAAGTTGAAACGGACATTTGATTTAACAACCGTAAAAAAGATATAAATTATGAACTTGGATAAGTTCATCTTCTCAAATCACAAACCACACCAACTTCTTTCATTTATGTGGTTTGTTTATTGTAAAAAGGTAGTTAAATCAAAAGGCTTTGCATTGAAAGCAAGTGGGGATTAGAGTGTTTTTTTTAATAGATTTAAGCAATTTGTTTTAATACATAAAAAGGAGAAAGAAGCAAAGTGTAGCTACAGAAAGGCCAAAGAAGCTTCTTTTCTGCATCAAGCCATTAACAATAACCAGCTCTTGCAGAGTTAAACCAGACTGCCTGTTCTTCTTTCTGCTTTTTTTTCTCTAAAAGACACCAACTTTCTTTTTCTTACAAGCTTCTCAACCTTTGCTCTGTAATAAAATTTCCAACTTGCTTCATTTTGTGGCCAACTTTGATGTCTAGACCAAAAGAACATGATTACATAGGCTTATCAGAGACCCCTTCAATGGAGATCTCTGATAAGCTATCTTCTTCTTCTTCAGCTTCTACTCTTTCCACTGATGAGAAGAACAAGAGCAATACTTCCCTGAACTTGAAAGAAACTGAGCTAAGGCTTGGCTTGCCTGGTTCTCAGTCACCAGGAAGAAAAACACAGCCTGGGGCTGGGGTGTCTCTTTTTGGCAAAGATATTGACACCAACACTAAAGTGTGCCCTATAAGCCCCCTAAAGAATTTAGTTTCTGGGGCTAAGAGAGGTTTCTCTGATGCCATTGACGGGTCTTCAGGGAACTGGGTTTTCCCTGCGAACAATGGATCTGAAGTTGATTTGGGTACTATTTTGTTCTCTCCCAGAGGTGAAAATGGTTCTGCCCAGAAATGTTCTCTACCTGTTCCTGCCAAGAAGGAGGTTGTTGGTGCTGTTGCTCAATCTCCAAAACCATTTCAGGAGAAGAATAATCAAGTGTCTAGTGGAAACGAGAACACTAATCCCCCTGCTGCAAAGTAAGCATACTCTTCCTTCCTGATCAATGTCGGTAGTGCCTACAAAGTTCTTCAAAAACAATTGAAATGTGGTCAAGCTATTACATCCTTGAACATAATCCGGTCCTGAGTAAACCAGTTTACTTGTATTTTATGTTTGTGTCTGCTTTGGTTTTGTGCAAAGAAAGAGGGAATATGAACCTCAATTTTAGTAATGGTTGCAGATAGCCCTATTGAGCATTTTTTTTTTCTGACTGGAGAGTTGAAAAAGACCAAAGAAATTCCTTTTCTTTTCCTTTTCACATGTTCATTTATTCTATGTGTATGACCTTGCCATAGTTCTCTTGAAACAAGAACTTGTTAATTTTCTCCCCTTGTAGTTGAAGATCAGATTTTGCTGTGTCTTACGTTTTTCTATGAACAACCATTTGTTGTTGATTGTTTAATGTTAACATTTAGATTTCTGTTTGGATTACAATTTTCTCCAGTGAGGTTTACAATTCAGAATAAGCTAGTGGTGTTCTTGAAAGCACTTGCAAATTCAAGCCTGTGTAATGACAAACAAAAACATAGCAATTTTAAACCTTTTCTTTTGCTAATTGAAAATTCCTATTACAGGGCACAGGTAGTAGGATGGCCACCAATTCGATCATTCAGGAAAAATACCATGGCCTCCAATATGACAAAGAACAGTGATGATGCTGAAGGAAAGTCAGGACTTGGGTGTCTTTATGTTAAAGTGAGCATGGAAGGTGCTCCATACTTGAGGAAGGTTGACCTTAAAACCTATAGCAACTATGTGGAACTCTCTTCTGCTCTTGAAAAGATGTTCAGCTGCTTTACCATTGGTACTCTTCCTTTCTTCCTCTATCCTAGCAAGCACATGTAAAGTTTCTGCAACTTGTTTCTGTGTTAAATATTTACCTCTCAGTTTTTGTTTTCTCTAAGGAAAGAGTAAATAACTTTTGTTTTGATGAGTTTTGTCTTTTGTCATTCACCTTAATGTTGTTTTGTGATATGTGAGAATAGATTGTTGACTTTGTTTCATTAATGAATCTAATTCAGGACAGTGCAGCTCTCATGGTCTTCCGGGCAAAGATGGCCTCAATGAGACCCATCTAAATGATCTTCTCCATAGTTCTGAATATGTTCTTACATATGAAGACAAGGATGGTGATTGGATGCTTGTTGGAGATGTCCCTTGGGAGTAAGTGCCATTCCTGTGAGCTATAGCTTCAAAATCCTGAGTTTTAGATTCTTTTCTTTATCAAATCAATGTCCATGATTTGTTCTGTGACGTATGAGGTTGATGGAATTGCTACCCCAAGTTGGAAACTCGGGAAGACAGAAACATAATTGACCAGAATGGTTTCGAAGATGAAATATTCCCCATTTTATCATCAGAAGTTGCTTTGGCATCTGCTGACTTGCAATTTGAAGCAATTTCATAGGATGTCTCATTCTCGATCTAATTCTTCTGATCTCATGTATCTTAGTTGTTCTTCTATTATTAGCTACAACAACTGAATTTGTTTCCTTCCATTACAGGATGTTTACTGACTCCTGCAGAAGACTCAGAATCATGAAAGGTTCAGAAGCTATCGGTCTTGGTATGTCCTTAAATTTATTAGCTGCCTCTTTGATGTTCTTAATGTTTATAAATGGCTTCAACATGGTTTGGTCTATCGTCTTACTATTTGCAGCTCCAAGGTCCGTGGAGAAATGCAAGAACCGTAACTAGCACAAAATTCATGAAGCTCCAAAGGAGAGATGTTTTCTGAAGTTCCCAGTAAGTGTTGAAGGTTGTTGAATTGAGTGCTCTGTTCATGACCGCTATAGATTTCCAAATGTCTTTAAGAATATGATGTATTTCGTGCATTTGAGTAAAAAACTTCCACTAGACAGGATATCATGGGAGACATATCCAGAATATCTATGTTTGTATTAGTGCACTTTGTCTGTTGGACTCCATTTTCCCATGTGTTTGTGATATTATTGTGTAAATGTATGGCTTGCTGGTTATGAATCTCTGGCTCTCTGCCTAGCTTGTTAGTGAGTTTTTTGTTGGAAGCACCCAAAAACCCGAAGTTACAGTAACCTATGTATGTTCCTGGTAGTTTGATTAGAATTGGACGCTTGGAACAAAATAACACTATTCAAAAATCACTTCAGGTCGACGGGATACTTGGTCAAAACTTGCAAAGATGAGTGCCTTAACTTTAAAACTTGGCCATCATAAAGCAGATGACTCAGCTGTACCTGTCAATCTAATGTTCAACGATTGGATTATTTACTTTTTCCTGTAATCATTGATCAGTAAACTATCATCACCATTTAGCCACAGCTTATTGAGTGAATGTAACAGAACCAGGAACATTTATACGATTGTGCAAATATACAAGAGTTGAAAAGTTTTTCATTCTCATCACAGGATTACAAATTTCAGGAGGTGAGGTTGAGAACGGGTGCATGATATGAAATGATGGGAATATGCAACTAAACGTGATAAAACAAAATAACTTTTTGGAGTTAACTCAGAAAGTTGATGAACTAAACAACAACAAAGGAGAAAAAAGAAAAAAAGAATGGAGAGTGATTAGCAACAGTGAAATCTAAACAACTATGAAGAAAATGTATATGGTATTAAACTCTGATGCTTTAGTATGGGGCAAAACTAAAACTGGCGGTGTCAATCAGTGCCTGAAAGCTTTTAAGATCCTGGTTGTGAGATTTGAAGATATACCATCTGGGTATAACCATTAAACACGGAAGTCTCAAGTCTACCTAAACCCAGCCGCTGGAATAAGCCATATCGACCGTCTTCAACAATAGGACTAACAGTTCGGGCAGGATCATATCGTGTTTGATGAGTGAGGGAAGGACCAGCCGCAGGGGGGAGCTCCCAGTAAACATCAAGGATTGACTCAACAAACCGACTGTTCTGAAAATGTTCCTCATAAGAGATTGGTTTATTACTGTGGTTGAAGTTATCCCGCATCCAGCCTCTAACTCCCCACCAAGCTTCATTTGGTCCACATAAGCCATCTATATCAACCGCCTTTTCCCAGAAAATCTTTCTTTTCAATCTAATCCTGGCTTCATCACTGTCTACAAAGCAGCTGTGACCCCCTCCTACAGTTGATTAAGAAAGAGAAAAATGATTGAAAGTTGAACGTGAAGTACAAAAAAGTCACTAGCAATAAGAAAATATTAAAAATACCAATATACAATTCTGAATTCCTCAAGCATATTACTATATTGTTGTATACGACAAAGAAATACTTATGCACATACTTGAAATAAAAAAGCAATCCTAATTAAACTTCCTCATATACAGACATCCCTTTATAAGGATGAAAATTTGCAGAACTTCTTATTCCAAAGTTAAGAAGTTCTGCGTAAAGACTGTTCCTGTGTATTTGCATTCAGGCACAGAAAAACAGAGAAGATAGGCAGTGAAACATCATGCTGTAGTGAATCCCTACCATGAGTTTAGGTAAAGGATAAAGGTTTTAAGGAAGAATGCATAGAATAAATCATAAAAGAACCAAAAATTTAGATAAAAGACTAAGTTCTGCATCAGAAGGTTTTATGTGAGTTTAAGGCAACAAACATGAGACTGTTGAAACGGATAATTCAAGATACACACACATCTGTAAGCTTCCCAAAATAAAGCCTTTCAAAACTTCAAACCTTTAAAAATGATTTGCCGATCTGGTGAACCAAAAAAGAACTGCTATGGTAAATTCAATGTGCATAAAGTCCCTAACCACTTATGGATAAAAATCTTATTGATCTATGCTTTATAAAACTTAACTCCATGGGAATAACAGGAAGTTCCTCGAGGCCAGGGATGAGAACTTTTTCCGTTTCAAATGTATGTCAAGACCAATAATTATAGATTCATAATGCTCACAGAGTTATAAAACCAGGAAAATCATTAAAACAGAAGGGATAGACCATGCACCTCTTATATAAGACTGGTCACAAATCTGCCTCAGAGAGTAGTGATCTCCAGTCCCAGTATCATAGTTATCCTCAAAAACCAGATGCTGAAACCCAGCATGAAGTGCCTGTTTTACCCTGCCCAAGGAACCACTAACTAAGAAAAACAGGCTTCCAGAAATCTTAGCAAACTCAGATGCATAAATAGATGGTTACTGACCTTTTTAACTCATTTTGATGATCATCAAAAAATATCAGAACTCTGCTCAAATCAGTGATACCATGCTTTCTCATCACAGCATTCCAGTTAACACTTCCAAAATCTACAAAATCCTTTCCAGCAAAATAAGTACAATTTCCATCAACATAAGCTGGCCCCTTCTTCAAATATTTCTCTGGATGCCTCGGTGAAAGCGAAACAATAGGAGTGTCAGGCACAGCTTGCCGCAGCACCCAAGTGGAATGACCCTTAAAAGCACCACTTTCGATCATAAGATCTGGCTTAAGCCACCGTGCAATGAACCAGAGCCCAAAGCTATGGTCAAAACCCATTCCATACATGTTGTTTTTAATTGGTCGAGTTTCATATATTGGTACAAACTCTTCCAAGCCCTTGATTAAATCCTTCGAGGTCCACTCCACTGTTTTTCCATATTTCGATCTGCCTATGCCAAGGACAATAATTAAATGGGGTGGAGAAGAGAATAAGAACAATAACTCAGATTCAAACTCCGAAACTAATGAAACATACAAAACTTTCATTATCATAAAGGTCGATCAGTATGAGAACAAACAAAGCAAGGGAAGCATGGAACGAAGGTACCCTAAATCCAAAAAACTATTCTGTAAGCATACACCAAACGAGTAACAACTAGAATAGACAGGCAGCTGCAAAAGCAGAGCTTGAAAATTAAGAATGACCAGCAACGCAGCTACAAACTAAAGGTGCCCTATACCTAATGGCCAATTAAGCGTGATTTGAACCAAAACAGTTGAATGGTTTGGGAACAAAAAGTCCACAAGTACAGTAAAATATTTTACACTTGTTAACTCAAGCTACCAAAATGTTTAAGATTTCAATTCCAATTACTGCAATGGCAATTACAAGAAAGCCTTCTCATTTAGTCGTTCGCCTCACAAGACCAGAACTAACAACCCATCGACATCTGCTATGAATGGGAAATTACAGTAATACACTAATGTTCAAACTCAGCAAACCCACATCCAAAACGAAACACATACTGAAATCTAAGTAAAAAAAGATTCAAACTTTCCGATCCACAACCACAAAAAGACCAAAACCAGATCTGAATCAATCCCATTTAACCATAGAACATAAAACATAAGCAAACAGATACTTACACCAGGGAACACCGAGAGATCCAAAATCCGAATCAAGTCCATCAAGCCCAAAGAACCCAACACGAGTCTTCGGATCAAACGGCGAGATACAAACGAAGTTCCGAGAGTGGACGAACAGAGAAACAACCGATACGAATACTAAGACAAGGCAAAGTACGAGGCACGCAGTCGGGGCCGTACACTGACAGCAAAAGTGCGAAAAACGAGACAAGTAATTTGAGGCTAACAAGTAGAGGTTCTGTCTCTTGGTCTTGGATTCGTCAGTGCCGAGGACGGAGTCGTCGTCTTCGTCGGAGTGAGAAGCGGTGCGCCGCGCCGAGACCACGCGTTCGAGCATCTTGGTGGATGTGGCGGTGGTTGTCACTGTCGTCGGACCCTTCGATGTGAGTGCATGCGTAAGGCCTGGGGCTGGGAGTGAGTGTCAGGTGATTTTTTGTTTTCTAATTATTAATTATATTTATTTCTCAAATTATAGAAATATGTGAATACATTTTGGGCTTTTGGCCCATTGTCTCTTTTATTATTTTCTCATATTAATTTCAGGATAATTTTCTTTGCGAAAAATAAAAAATTCAGTTCAACATACATATCTTCTCGGTACAACATTTTTTCTTTGAAACGGACCAATCTGCAGTTATTATCCTTTAAATGTACATTGGATAAATATCTTAATTGACACAATAACCTGCAAATCACACTAACTGAATATTCCGTACTAAGCAAATTTTAAAGAGAGGGGAAAAAACAAGTTTCACTTATAAAATAGGCTCTAGTCGGGTCGGACGAATTGGGCCCGAACCCAATCGCGATGATTCACGGGTCAATCGGTCCATCTCTCAAAGATAAGTCTCACACTCATTGGTTAACCTTGGCCCGATCCACACTTCACGGCCCATTAGCAGACGGAAGACTCCCATGCAGACGTGAAGACTTAAACCTAGCACATA
>JANSVB020000091.1:1788938-1811285 GCA_025504935.2 Erythroxylum haughtii
ACCAGTAACTTCTCTGTTTGCTTGGAAGAGGACAGGGACAAGGAAACTTCTCCTGACCTGTTCCATTATATTCACAGTGGTTCTGTCTCTGGTTGGGTTGATTAAATTTCCTTATCTTTCTTAGAAATCATTATTGATGCATTTGTTAAGGCTGGCCTTGTTTTGGAGAAACATGCAAAACATACGTTGAAGGTACGGTCATCAACTTTCCAATTACTTGACCTGTGATCTTGTGCAGTTATGCTTGAAATGCTGTTGACATGTGGCTTTTTACATGTTAACTACAAATATCTTGCTCTCTTCCGTTGATTAGTTGTTACATTCTGTCAACTGCATTACTTTATGTTTGCCAAGCATATGTTTGTTCTCTGGATTTATGCCTTTGACACAGGATCTAAAATCTTCCTCATGCATGAGATTAAATTGATTGCTATGGGGCTTTTTGTCTCATAATTTGCTAATGGCAGTTGTTTGTTGTCTTCTAACCTGCAGTTGCATGCCACAGTAATGAATGTGAGGTACAGGAAAAGGTACTAATGCTGTTGTTTCTTGCTCTTTTTTTTGTGTCTGCATTACTTGGATCATGGTTTTGTTCTGGCTGGCCAACTACGTTACCTGAAACTAACTTTTCAGGAATCAAAGAAGCAAACAGGATTCATTTGATGCCCGTGGCATTTTTAAGAAGTTTGGAACCGAGGACTGGGGAGAATATCTTATCCGGGAAGCTCATCTTTCACAGATTTTTGTCTTTGATGAAAATGGATACTACCATTGTTGTGCTTCAATACCTTTCCCTGGAAGCATGCAGGTAGATTAATTTAAACTGGGAGCCATTAACAAACAAACATTCCTCTGACTGGAAACATAAGTATATATGTGGTGCGAAAGTTTTTACTGACTGTTTAGCTCTTTGATTACTCATAACCCTTTACTTTAATATTTTCCTCTGACAACCTGAATTGCAATGAAGAGTGATGGTGATGCAAACTTTTAATAACACCTAGTATAATGCTTTTGTCTCCCTGCCAAATTTTTTTAATTCCAAGTTTATGACTACACTATAACACTTCTAGCTGAGCATGAAAGAAACAGAGATGAGATGTCCTTGACACCTAATCCAACTTAAATATATAAATTGAGCATCCTCTGTCTGATGATTATGGCATATAATAACTTTAATGATTGATTTGGTCTTGGGATATTCTTCAGTTTCATTGAAGAAATGAGTTATTGCAAAGCAGAGCTACTTAACACAGGGTGCTGACCTCAAGTACCATTGAACTAAAGGATAATTACTCTTTTTCTATTGCTCATAATACTATTTCCATTCTTTGCTTATTGACTTGTACCAATGAGACAGCATTTTTCCTTGGACCTTAATAAGCAAATGGGGACAGAGCATGTGATAAATGCATCCCTTGTTTCTAAAACCCTCTTTGGTTTTAACATTCCATGGATTCTTCAATTTCAAAACACAATGATTAAAGTCTCATCACTTCCAGTAAGGCATTCCCAATTTCAATAATGGATTATGATACACACTGGAGAATTCACCAACCCTTTCAAGAACAGGAAAAAAGAATCCCCTAGTCAATATCCAGGGTCCCTTTCACTATAGGCCAAGGGGCAAAATAACAATAGCTATGACTACTTTAGCATAAAAACAATTGGAGAAAGTTGATGGAACAGAAGGAAAAAAAAACTTTATCTTCTTCTGTGGAAACTTTTCTTTATGATCAAAGAGACGTCATAGAGATTCCTTCCAGTGCATTTAAGCCGTCCAGTAACATAAACATATAGTTGATATCCAAAGCCTCACTGAGACTAAAAACCACATCAATCCTAGCCACTCTGATGTAAATCTCCAACTTTTGAGCTCATTTTATGAAATGGTCGGTGCATTTTGTGGCTATAAAGCCAGCCACGCCTCAGTCACCTCCCTTTCTTTATCATTACTTCAACCCCGTTGCCCCACCTCCACCACCACACCGCCTTCTCCTTTTTCAAACATGCACAGAGGTTGGTCACATGGAAGAGTCATTGATGAGGATCCGGACATTTCTAGTAAAGTAATGGGCATGCAGACATGTTCAATAATGATTTATAATGACAGCTATGAGCAGGAAATAACGTATTTGGACATTCATGGAAGATACAATATTCTCTTTATCCTTAAACCTACATGATAATATTATTCATCTCATCGTGACTTCATTTAATTAGACTAATCTCATATATACCTGCCACACCTCTCTCACGTTTATCCTGTTCCATACTTCAAGCAGTAGCAGTATATATATATGACCCTAATACAGGCTTTTCTTATCTGAACTTTTCTGTATCCTTATCTCTTTATCTTCAACACTTCCATCACTTGACCTACCTATCTGCTCTCAAACAATGGCCAGAATCGCCTTTGGTCGCTTTGATGATTCCTTTAGTTTAGGATCTTTAAAAGCGTATCTTGCTGAGTTTATATCAACTTTGCTCTTTGTTTTTGCTGGTGTTGGTTCAGCCATTGCTTACAGTTAGTCCCTCTCTTTAACATGTATAGTTTTTCTTGTGTTTTGATCCTCTTCTTAATATGCTTATACCAACATATGAATCACCTTTTATCTAATGTTTCTCTTTAAACACTGTAGCTTGTTCTTGCTCGAAGTAGATCCTTTGTGATCTTAGCATGATCATGAAGCTATCACTTAGATCATGCGATCATGCATGGCCATGCAGAGAATGATCCATAGGTTTCGATCTCCATAACACATACATGTTCTTTCTAGATTCTGACTTTGGTTTTCCTCGTTTAATTGTGCAGATAAGTTGACATCAAATGCAGCTCTTGATCCAGCTGGTCTAGTAGCTATAGCCATCTGCCATGGATTTGCTCTTTTTGTTGCAGTATCAGTAGGTGCCAACATCTCTGGTGGCCATGTCAACCCTGCTGTTACATTTGGCTTAGCTCTTGGTGGCCAAATCACAGTCCTCACAGGCATCTTCTACTGGATAGCTCAGCTTCTTGGCTCCATTGTTGCATGCTTCCTTCTCAAGTTCGTCACCGGAGGCTTGGTAAGCCAAAACAGACTCAGTTCATAGACAGATTCCTCAGTTTCTTTGTATTGCATAAGAACTTACTGATTTCTTAATGTTGCAGGCAACTCCAACCCACAGTTTGGCATCTGGTGTTGGAGCATTTGAAGGAGTGGTTATGGAGATTGTGACCACCTTTGCATTAGTTTACACAGTCTATGCAACAGCAGCTGACCCCAAGAAGGGTTCTCTAGGAACTATAGCTCCAATAGCCATTGGTTTCATAGTTGGTGCCAATATATTAGCAGCAGGACCATTCTCAGGTGGATCCATGAACCCTGCTCGATCATTTGGACCTGCTGTGGCAAGTGGTGACTTCCATGAGAACTGGATCTACTGGGTTGGTCCTCTTATTGGTGGAGGTCTAGCTGGTCTTGTCTATGCAAACTTGTACATTCATCATGACCATTCTCCATTGTCTAATGAGTACTAAAATCCACTTGTTCTTTGAGGTCCAAGTTTCAACATTCTTGTCTTTGTTTGTAGTCCCTCTTTTTTTAAAAAATAAAAAAACAGAAGGGAGTAATCAGATTATGCTCTTCTTTCTTTCTTTTTTTTTTTCATTTTTTTCTTTCTGAATTTCTTGGTGTTGAATTTGATCTTGTCCTTTGATGTTTTAAAGACAATGATGTGATGGGATGAGATGTTTGATTTATCGTCGATTTCCTGTTTTGTTACTGTATTTTTATCATGTTCTATTAAATATTATCCACCCTACATGTATAAATAAAATTTAACGAAATAGAGTAACTAAAACAGAAAATTTGATGTGTTCTCCTAATGGTTTTTAGTGTTTAGTATTATCCAATAATGCAACTCTTAGAACATAATGTATCATCGTCAAGTTTCTTTCAGAGCTATAGCTAAAGCTTGATTTTACCATAATCCAAGTAAAATTTAAGTTAAATTCAACTAACCCAAATCTTGACTAAATTTGATTTAAATTTTAAAAATTAGTTCAAAACTTGATGTTTAAAAACGGGATTGAAACCTAAACCCGTAATATTTGAGGTTTAAAAAGTTCAATTGAAATTAGATCGTCATAAAAATAAATAAAGATTAAATAAAATTAAAGAATTTGAAACGAGATTGTTCTCATCAATTAGTTTAATTAAAGAAAAGTGTTAAACGAAAATTAATGATTTATTTTAATTTACAATAACTTATTAATTTTTAAAAATTGATTAATTAATTAATAAATTAACCGGTTTTTAACAATAAGAGTTATTAAAGCAAATCAAACATAAAAGAAGTTAAAAACCGAACTGAAAATTTGAACTGTTCAAAATTTTTATAATTAAATCGATTGAATCAATTAAATTTTTTAATCATCGAAGATAACACATGGAAAAAAAAAAGAAAAAATTTTCCAAACCAACAACAATAAGTAAATTAAAAGTTCTTGAACTTTACTGAAAAAAAAGCCTCAATCCATTAAATAATATTATGATGAATATAATACAAAAGAATTACTCATATATTAATATCTAAAATTTTATTATAAATATTATGAGGAGTAATACGAAAAAAAAATATTTATCTTAAAAGTTAAAAAATTCAGAAGGTGGCACTCTCTTGTATTTCCATTCATGCACTTTCCACTCAGGAAGCTGCTGTATGACAAGCTGCATCAAATTCACAAAATATGAAACCCAAAAAATATATACATATATATATATTATAACAAGATAATAAATTAACTAATAATAGGTACCAGTCCTTTGGATTCAGGAGTTCCAACCGTGGTTTGGCAGGCAAGTCTCCAATTTTTTGGTTTCTAAAAAAATAGTTACAAACACATGTTAATTATTTTATTATCCTAATTTAAAATGCTATAGTAGCATAAAAAAATAAAAAAAAAAACAAATTGAGACTATAGTACAGCGACAACAACTGTGAAATTTTGCAATAATTGTACGGGCTCATACTATGTTAATCTTCTTTTTTTTCTTTTTTCAATATAGGACATTCATATGTATCTCCCTCAAATGCAACTAGGGTTAGACATTCAATTGCCACTTGGAATAAACACAGTAATAACCGAACCGAACAGCTTGGACTGAACATCCAAACGGACAACCGAAAAATTAGTAATCCAGACCAAACCTGTTCTAATACCATGTGAAAAATTGCAATGGACATACGGGCCCACACAAAAAGAAAAGTTAGACCACACAACTTTAAGTGAAGTTTCATTTTAAAACCAGTTGACAATAGGTGAAATAACTTACTAAACTTATATGTTAGTCTCTTTTTTTTTCTCCTCTTTTTCCAATATAAGAAACTCACATATGGGTGTTATCAACAACAATAACGCTCAGTAAGAGTCCCGTTAACATGCAAGATTTAAGAATGTTCAATAATATGTAGGCTTACCTCTACAACTACTAAATAAAAATATCACATCAACCATGTGGGTTTTCTTCCTAATTCAAAGAAGAAACCATGAAAAAGGAAAGAAATTTTTATTTATTATTGAAAATTATTACACTAATAGTGAAAATAAATTAACTAATTAATTAAAAAATACCTTCTTCAATTTCTCCTTCTCGTTTTCCGTACGAGGATTAAGTAGGTGCTTCCCCTCAAGAACCTGTTTGATTATGTAATTTTGGATAAACCATGAACTTAATCATGTCAATTTATAAATAATTACATTCTTAGTCGGTAGTAATGGATCAATTTCCATTAGTTTAAACTTGCCTAGATAAAATGATTCGACTGGCTACTTTAATGTCAACTATTAAAATTAATACATTCGAGATGGCTAGAATCACTTATTTTATTTGTAGATAAATTTAATTATAGAAAAATTTTGATTTAAACCAAAATTTGAGCCTGAAGTCGATTAGTTTATCATAATACTTAATCAAGATTACGTACTAACTTTGTATTTGATTAATTCGATTCCAACCTAAATCACTACCCTACTTAAACCTACTTCATAATCAAGATTAGTTTGAATTGAAAGTTACCTCAACCATGCAAGTCCCACAAGTCCCTCCTCCAGCACAGTTGCACAATGGTCTACCCTGCAAAAATGAAAATTAATCTCCAAATCACGACATCTTTTTAGGGATAGCAATGGACGGGCCGGACCCGATCAGGCCTAAGGCCGGAATCGAGCCTAAATGTCATCCCTACATAAAGCTTCTTCAACCACAAAAAACACTTCTAAAATAATGAAACTAACTTACATAAGGTCCATAAAGCTCAACATTTGTATCTAACATTATATCTCTAAGTTTCTGCCCTCCACAAGCCTTTCGAAAATGCAAATCAGGAGTGCCATCTGGTAGTAACACAGACTATAAACCAAACACCAACATAAGCCAATTCTAAGTAAGTTCCAGGAAACAGCATTACATTAAACTTGTGTAACTAAGTAACTAACTAACTTAACATGAACAAACGCAATATGCACTGCTGGTGGTTCTTCTGGCTCTGTGGAGTCGGATGTACTCTCAGGGACAGTGCTTATGGCTTTGGTCACGTGTCGAGAGAAGCTGACATGGGTCCGGGATTTAAGGGTCGTCTTGTTGGTATAGATAGAGTGAGTGAAGGTCCGAGGATGTTGGAAAGAAGGAAGAACATAGGAGTTAAGTTGGAGAGTACCCATAAGTTTGGATACTTCAAAAAAGTGTCATAACAAGATAGATAGTTGTGTGGGATATTTACATGAAGAGAGTGAGGGGTTTAGCGTTGTGTGTGTGGTGGTTCTCAGTCATCTTATCTCGTATGAATGAGCCATAAAAATGAGTTGGTCGTTAGCTAAAACAGGCCGAGGTTGAAAAGTTCCAAGTGAACATGTAAAAATTAACAATTAAAAAGGCTAATTATTTTTATAAATAATTATTAATTATTTAATTTGATTTATTTAAATAATTTTTATTATCTAAAAAAGATCACTCTATTAATTAATCGGCCAATTTTTATAAACAATCGATTTTTATAAAATAAAATAAATCATTTTTATTTAAAAATATTTTTTTCAATTAAATTTAAAAAAATATTGATCCGACTAACTTTTATGTTCATTTTTAATTTTTAATTCTTGTTGTTAAAACCGATCAGTTTATTAATTAAACAATTAATTTTTATAAACTAATCATTTTTTATAAAACAAAATAAATAAAATAAATTTTATTTAAAATTCATCTTTTCAATTAAACTTTAAATTTTTTAATAATAAAGACATTCTCTTTCAATTATATTAATTTTATTCAATTTTAATTGACAATTTAATATTAATTGAATATTTTAAATTTTAAATTTCTTGTTTATTAGTTTAATTTCCGATCATTTTTTAAAATATTGAAAAAATTGAAGAGTTTAGACCCGACTCAAAGTAAAAAATTAACAGAAAAGCTTAAGTATGATCAGAATTTAGATTAAAAAATATTAAATCTAAGTTGAGGTGGATTTCTAGAATCCAAAATTTAAATTAAAGTTCTAATGTTTTTATTCTGATTTAAGTTTAATTTAAAATTTGGTTAAATTAAATTAAATTAAATTAATTGATATTCTATATTATCATAAATTTATTAATTTAAGTTCAAAAAAGATAATAGCTTTCCATTCTGAGATACAAATTTTTATAATAGTGAAATTTAAAATAATTATTTTTTAGATAATGTGAAATTCAATTCTCAATCTCAATATTTAAAAATAAAATTGAAACTAATAAAATAAAATTTAAAATTTAAAAGATTCTAATGTATTAAACTTTTATAAAATTGGTTACAAATAAAATAAAATTAAAAATTTTGAAATATTAATAAAAGAGATTTAATTATTTCATTTTGGTTAATAAAAATTAATTATTCATCTTAAATTGATTAATTAATTATTTTTTAAATAAATGAAACTATAAAAATTTAGAAATTAAATTAAAAATTAATAAAAAAAGAAGATAGCAGCTTTTTCCCGTCTCTTGCGAGATGGCACACCGCTCCTAAAACCCCTACAAACTACAAAGTCTCCGCCTTTCTCTCTTATACAAATGCCCCAAGTCCCATGTCTTCGCTTCCTCTTCTCACCCCTAAAACCCTCTCTCGCCGTCTCTTTCTCTAAACCAAAGTATCATTCTTTCTTCACCATTCTCTCTTCTTCTTCTTCTTCTTCTTCTCCTAAACGCCTACGTTCGGTGCCCAAGCGCCAGTTTTTCAATTATCGGAACAGAAGCAGTAGTGCTGCTAAAGATACTGGAAAGAGCAGAGAAGTAGACAAAGGGCCTCCAATGGAGGATGGTGGTAAGGATTCTTTGGTGGGTTTTAATAAGAGAAGAGCTGAAGGTAGAGATAATAGTGATAAACCCAGAAAGAATCTCCAGCTCAAAGTTCGAAAGCTTAATCCCACTAATACCATCTCCTATGTACAGGTACATTTTTTTTGGTCACTGATTTACACTGTTTTTAAATTGGATTTTGTTCGTTTTTTTGGGTTTAAAAGGTTGAAGTGAAGAACAGAGTTTTCTGTTTTCTTCTATCTTTTTCTTTTATGTTCTCACTTGACTATCTTTGTTTTTTTCCTATAGAAACGATAAAGCTGTCTTTTTGTATGAAAGGTAAATTTAAATATGGAGTTGGAGATGGTGAATGTTTTGTTAATGGTTTTTTTTTTTAAGTGTTTGCTTCTTGTTAGAGCTTTGGTTTATCAAGGGCTTTATTCTGAAACTTGATTTGGAATAGAGTTTGAGTTTTGGCCGCGTGAGTAGTGTAAAATTGTTTTCTTTAGCCATTTTCTATTTCCTGGTGAATGGACATAGGTGTATATAGGTTCTAGAGGCTGACTAATTACTGATTGTGCTGGCTTTTTGGATACATTTCAGATTTTAGGGACTGGAATGGATACTCAGGATACGTCACCTTCAGTCTTACTCTTCTTTGACAAGCAAAGATTTATTTTTAATGCTGGAGAGGTAATGACATTGTGGAAGAGTTTAAAAAAATTGTACCCTTAAGCTGTTATTATAAACTGAAATTTGTTTTCTGCTAGATGTTATATGCTTAGAATGAAGCATAAAAAGAATAAATGTATTTGATTTCAGGATATATTCCTCTTTCATTGGCATTTAAGATGTAGAGAATTGGGTTCAAATTCTAATGACAAATTGCCCTTAGTTGATGTATCTTTCTCTGCAATAACATTGTATCCACTCTATGTTGATGATTATATTTGGAACTTTGCTTGCAGGGGTTGCAACGGTTCTGCACAGAACATAAGATTAAGCTATCGAAAGTATGTAATACCAACAAATTGGTTATGGTGATAAATATTCTAGAGATTCAGTGTTAGATGCTATTCTACTGAAAAAAATTTTGGATTTTAGCGGAGAAGGTTCATGTTTTGGATGCCAATACTGATTTTGTAAATTTTCAGATAGATCACATATTCCTCTCACGGGTTTGTTCAGAAACTGCTGGTGGGATTCCAGGTTTGAGTTTCTCTAGATCAGACATTGTCTATTTCTCAACTTTCTTGCTTAAATTTTATCAAATGAGTTATTAGCATGACATTAACTGATTTTAGTTTTCAAGAAGTTGTTGACAGTCTTAATCACAAAGTTCTTGTTCTCTTTCATAGGCTTGCTTTTGACTTTGGCTGGCATGGGGGAAGAAGGAATGTCAGTGAGTATCCTAGTAATTCATGTCTATACAAGCACCCTGTATGGTAATTTGCTCTGTAAATGCATAGTAAGGCGGTCACTTATTGATTAGTTTAGCTGCTGCTTTCTTAAGGTAAACATATGGGGTCCTTCAGATCTGAAGTATTTGGTTGATGCTATGAAATCCTTCATCCCACATGCTGCCATGGTTCACACGAGGAGCTTTGATTCTGATGCTGCTATCCTGCCAGATTCAAGCAATCTTTCAGACACCATTGTTCTTGTAAATAATGAAGTTGTCAAAATCTCGGCCATACTATTAGGAGCTAATGGTTCACAAGGGTCTGTGGTAAAACCTGGTGATATGTCTGTAGTATATGTTTGTGAATTGCCTGAAATAATGGGAAGATTTGACCCAGAGAAAGCTAAGGCTCTTGGTCTTAAGCCTGGGCCGAAATACAGTGAATTGCAATCTGGGAAATCGGTCAAGTCAGATCACCAGGATATCATGGTGCGTTTGTAATTCATTGAAAGAGAAATGTGTTTATGGTTATCCAAAGTTTCTTTTGTACTCAGATTGATACTCTATTTTCTGATATACAAGATTGTTGTGATGTCTAGGTTCAACCAAGTGATGTGATGGATCCTTCCATTCCTGGTCCCATTGTACTTCTTGTTGATTGCCCAACAGAATTTCATGCACAGGAATTGTTATCCACGCATTCGCTGAACAATTATTATACACGCCTTGCAGACAAATCACAAGAGGATGCTAAGAATGTAACTTGTATCATTCATTTAAGTCCTACTTCTGTAATAAACAGTACTGGTTACCAGAATTGGATGAAAAATTTTGGTTCAGTACAACATATAATGGCTGGGCATGAAATGTGAGTAACCTTTTAGCTATTGCTCTGCTAGAGAAAGTTGGTCGTATGTCCCTTTGATGGTTCTCTTTATTACTCGTGTGCTTTGCAGGAAGAACGTGGAAATTCCTATCTTGAAATCTAGCGCACGGATTGCTGCACGACTTAATTACCTGTGTCCTCAGTTTTTTCCAGCCCCAGGTTTTTGTTCAATGGAGAAACTTCTCAACTCAACACCAAACTCCATCTTATCTGGCGAGGTTTGTCTTATATCTTTAAATTGTTTTTCCGGGTCATTATTGACTCGTTGTCATTTAGAATGTCTGAGGCAACTCGACCATGATCTTGTTTTCATTAATCAGAGTCCTGTTCAAAAGTTTGGTGAAAGCTTAGCTGCTGAGAATCTCCTGAAGGTATGAACTTTTTGGTTTGCTAAACCCAGGATGTTATTGACTTATTCATTAAATAGTTTCAAAATGTTATAGACTTAAAATTGTATGTTTTATTTTACTTTGGAATCAAGTTTCCATTTTCAACAAGTAATAGCAATATTTCTTATCTTCTTGTTCTTCAGTTCACTTTGCGACCTCATGTTCATCTTGGATTAGACAAATCAAATGTTCCAAGTCTGATGTCTCGCTCAGAAGTCATTAATGAGTTACTTGCAGAGATTCCAGGGATTCAAGATGCTGCCCAACATATTCGCCAATTCTGGCATGGTCCTGGAGGAACAAAAGGAAACTCTACTGTGGAAGATAGTAAAATTATGATTGAAGAGCCTTGGCTAGAGGATAATAATTTTCCGAGCTGTTTAGAAAACATACGTAGAGATGACCTGGAGATTGTGTTCTTGGGGACTGGTTCGTCACAGCCTTCCAAATATAGGAATGTTAGTTCTGTTTATATTAACCTCTTCTCTGAAGGAGGTTTGCTCCTAGACTGTGGTGAAGGAACTCTGGGACAGCTGAAAAGAAGGTGACACTATTCAAAAACTTATGATTGATTGATTACTGGTCTTGTTTGTTCTTTAATGTAGTATCATTGATGTTAGATGACGACAGGTATGGAGTGAAGGGTGCTGATGAGGCTGTGAGAAACCTAAGATGCATTTGGATTTCTCATATTCACGCCGATCACCATACAGGATTAGCAAGAGTACTTGCTCTTCGACGTGATTTGTTGAAAGGCACTGTCCATGAACCATTACTTGTTGTAGGGCCAAGGCAGCTCAAGCGGTTTCTAGATGCATATCAAAGACTCGAGGATTTGGATTCACAATTCATCGATTGTAGGAGCACTACAGAAGCCTCATGGGATGCTTTCGAGAATGACGGCGAGTCGGAGTCGAATGAGAATTGCCCACCTTCAGGAAGTCGACATACTCCGTCGTCTTTGTTTACAAGAGGAAGCATTATGCAGAGCTATTGGAAGAGACCAGGCAGTCCGACGGACAACAGCATGGCTTTTCCACTTCTAAAGAACTTGAAGAAAGTGCTCGGTGAGGCAGGCTTGGAGGCCTTAATCAGCTTTCCGGTTGTTCACTGCCCTCAGGCATTTGGTATTGTATTGAAAGCAGCAGAGAGAACCAACAGTGTTGGAAAAGTGATACCAGGGTGGAAGCTCGTATACTCAGGCGACACCAGGCCGTGTCCCGAACTAGTAGAAGCTTCTCGTGGAGCAACTGTTCTTATACATGAGGCAAGTAACAAACTCAACCACAACTCTTTGAGTTCGGAATCTTATAGGGAAAAAAAAAAGAAATTCATTCATGTCAAGTTACCAGTGGAAAACAGGCTTATGATTGAATCCTTGATTGTATTTTTAGGCAACTTTTGAAGATGACTTGGTGGAGGAAGCCATAGCCAGAAACCACAGCACCACAAAAGAAGCCATAGAAGTTGGAGACGCTGCAGGTGCATACAGAATCATCCTCACTCACTTCAGCCAAAGATACCCCAAAATACCTGTGTTTGATGACAATCACATGCACAAAACATGTATTGCTTTCGACATGATGAGTGTTAACATAGCTGACTTGCCTATGCTTCCCAGAGTGCTTCCTTACCTCAAACTCCTCTTTAGAAATGAGATGACTGTTGATGAATTGGAGGATGTACTTGGTGCCATTTCTGGTGCATGATTGTTGGATTCCATTTTCTATGTTGTTCCAACTATTTGTTTCTCATTATTTAAAATGATTAAAATCCCACTTGGAGGGATTTAAATTATAATAAAATAAAATTTTTATTTAAAAATAATTTACTTTTAATTTTTATTAAAATTTATGACTTTAATTATGATTTTTATAAACACAATATGGTATGCATTTTGTTAAATTAAAAGTTTATCAAATATAAATAAAAAGTAAAATTAAAATGTTAAGTGAAATTTGAAATTAAAGATTAATTCATGAATAATCTTATTTTATAATTGTGTAAATAAGCATTTTCGTTAGGACATATTTATTAATTAATTTACGTACATGGTCTCAAATAATTATTTTAGAAATTAAATAAGAAAATAGGAAAAGAGACGGATGCTAACGTGAGCGTAGGCGGCGCAGGTTTATATAGACAAACCAGAGCCACACCCGTCGGTGACGCACCATCCTCCTTTGTTCCTTTTCGTCTGAATCTCTCTCTCTCTAGCTGTCTAGAAGCCCTAATTTGATCATTTTGACAATCAATCAATCGGTCAAATCAATTTTTGCATAAGAAGCATCTTAGTTTGGTAATAATAGCTCCATCGTCCCGGTAACCCTCGTAATTCGGTATCTGATACTCGATCTACGATCTTAGAGATCTCTGTGGAATCTCGATTGAATTTGATTTCAGAAATTCTTTAGGGCTTTTGAGGGCAATTGTGTTGTGATAACTGGGACGAAGATGGATTCAAGCAGGAGAGCCGTGGAGTCGTACTGGAGATCGAGGATGATCGATGCTGCGACCTCCGATGAGGATAAGGTCACTCCGGTTTACAAACTGGAAGAAATTTCCGAGCTTTTGAGATCATCTCATGCTAGTATTGTGAAGGAGGTGTCTGAGTTTATATTGAAACGTCTCGATCACAAGAGCCCCGTTGTTAAACAGAAGGTTAGGTTTGGTTTTCATTTTGTTGGAATTTGTAATTGCATGTCGCTTTTTTGCTTTGATAAATCTAAGGGGCTATTGGGCCGATCTAGTAATTTGGGAGTGATAGCCCTTGAAGTTTATTTCTTTCGAGTGTTGTTTGATATGTAAACTATGGAGTTTGATGAAGAGTGAAAAGTTGTTATTATTTGTTTGAGAATTTGGGGCTGGTACAAAATTGCAATAATGGTGAGTTTAATTCTTGAGTTACGATTATTCAGAGTGATGATGTTTACTGCTATTGAAATATGTGCAGGCTCTGAGGTTGATAAAATATGCTGTGGGGAAGTCTGGAGTGGAGTTCAGGAGGGAAATGCAAAGACATTCTGTGGCCGTGCGTCAATTGTTTCATTACAAAGGGCAGCCGGACCCTTTGAAGGGGGATGCTCTTAATAAGGCTGTGCGGGAAACAGCTCATGAGGCAATCTCTGCTATTTTTTCAGAGGAGAACAAGCCAGCACCTGCGGATGATCTTAACAGAAGAATACAAGGATTTGGGAATACGAATTTTGACATGCCCACAGAAGATAAGAGATCTTTTCTTAGTGAAGTAGTTGGTCTTGGGAGTGCATCTTTCAAACAGGGACTTAGTAGTCTTACACAGGGTCATTCACAGAGGAAGAATGACAACGGAAACTACAAAAGCCCAAATCTTCACAGATCGTTGACAATAGAATCTGATTATTCAGATAGATATGAACCGGTTCGGTTGCCTAATGACAACCAAGGAAGTTTTGGAGCTTCTAAAGGTGTAGCTGGTGGTCCTTGGGGCCAAAGTTCCAGAACGCTGGATACGGAAGCAAAAAATGGGGAGTCCAGTTCAGGTTTGGGTGATAGTAAGACTCGTGAAGAGAGGTTGTTGGAGACCGTTGTAACATCCGGTGGTGTACGTCTACAACCCACTCGAGATGCAATCCAACTTCTTTTGGTGGAGGCTGCAAAATTGGATCCATTGGCTTTAAGTCATGCCCTGGAATCCAAGCTTCAATCTCCACTGTGGCAGGCATGATCCTTTTGCTACCTAATTTCAGATGATATTTAATATCCCAGTAAACGTCCAGTCATCAACGGGATTCATTATGTCTGCTTCTTGTATACTGGCTATCTGCTTTCTTTTGTTTTTTTTGGATGTGATTGCATATTATTACAGACTTAAAACTGTAGTATTCTGTGTTCTGATAGAAAGTATTGAAAAAGATGAAGTTCCTTTGTGATTGTCAATCAGGTACGCATGAAAGCAGTCTGTGTGCTGGAGGCAATTCTGAGGAAGAAGGATGATGAACATTTTTACGTTATGGCTTCATATTTTAGTGAAAACAGAGATGACCTGGTTCAGTGCTCTGAATCTCCCCAAAACTCTCTCAGGGAAAAGGCTAACAAGGTATTTGTGTTGTCTTATTGTTTGTGAGTTAAGTACCATATTGTTTGAATTCAAATGTCTGCTTCTTACTGACATGGATACTTGGCCTCTGATCAACAGGTATTAAGCCTCTTGGGTGGAGAACAGGCTGCTGGTGTGGTTGGTTATTCAGAAAAATCAGTAAAGGCTGATACCGTTAATGTCCAGATGCCTGACTTAATTGATACAGGAGATTCTACTGATTTCTTTGCAGCAGATGAATCCTCACAAGATTCAAGCAATCAAAAGATAGCAGATCAGATGAGACCGGCTATGCCTTTTCTCGATGATTTACTTGGAGAGAGTTTTGGCGCTGATGTGAGCAGCATTGAACAGAAAAATGATGATGATCCCTTTGCAGATGTCTCATTTCATTCCGGTGAGGGTAGAGGACAAGTAGATGATTTGTTTTCTGGTATGACTGTAGGTGACAAGGCAGTTAGTGATGAGAATCATATATCAGCAAATGGCAAGGGACCTGAGCTTTCTGATATATTTGGGTCAAATCCTGAACCTTCACAAAATCAGGACAACAACAAAACCAAAATTAACGATTTAATGGATGGTATGTTCATAAATGAGAATATTTCTAAGAACAAGCAGCAAGAAGCATCCTCTGGCGTCCTATCAGAAAGTTTGTTCTCGGATTCCAGTACTCCACCCAGACAACCAGTCTCTAATGATCATTTGAGTGGTGTGCTTGGTCCTCAGCTGACTGGTATGAATGCAAGTTCAATGTTACTGTCCAGGAGTATGCCGTACAACTTGCCACCGGACATGGTGTTGAATCCAGCATTTCTTTCTCAGCAATTAAATTATGGTGCAAGTCTTCTAACTCAACAACAACTTCTTGCTACAATGTCCAACTTCCAGCATCTAAACAGCTTGAATGCACAAAATGTTAGTGCTAGTCAAGCTACTGGCATTAACGGAGGTGTATATTCTTCAACCTTGCCAGATATTTTCCAGTCAAACTTTCCTAATCAAAGTCCCACCTCAATGATGAGTAACACAAAGAAAGAGGACACGAAGGCATTTGATTTTATATCGGTGAGCTTAAGATTATGTGCATTTATGTTCGGATGTTGTAAAAAGTCCATCATTAATTTCAAAATATGTGTTGGCTTCTATTGGGAGAAGTTGTTTCTAGTGGCGAGACAAGACTATTGCATTACTTCCCTAGGTTGAGTTTTGAGTTTTGAAGGAATGCAAGGTTATGCATATAAATATACCATATACCTTGATAAACGCCTAATATTAATCTGTGTTCACTGATACAGGATCATGTTGCAGCAGCCCGTGATCCCAGGAGAGTGGCTTAAATCTTTGGGGAATTGAATGTTCTTAGAGGGGGTTCTCGGTATTTTGCTTCGCCGCTTGCCTGAAATTTGTCAGCTCAATAGTGATACATATTTTTGTTGATAATGGAGTCACGTTGACAACATTTTGGATGGGAATAGAATCGTTTGGAAGGTGTACTTAGAGCTCGGAAGTAGGTTGTGTATTTGAGAAGAGAAAAAGATGTGTTGTGCTTAGCTTTCTATACATCCTTTTTTTGTTTCTTTCTTTGTCCTTTTCCTTTCTAAACAGGTTTTCTTTTACTTTTTAGCTTCTTATGGTAATGCAAGCTTCGATAGTTTGTTTCTGGTTATGTATTTAAGAAGTGCTTCTTATTTCGTGTTTTCATGTTTCTCCTCCTTTCCTCAATGCTTGTTTGAGGTGAACAAAAATGGAATACAAAAACAATTTATACTGTACCTTTCGCATGTTGATATTTCATTCTCTTCTCACTATCATATTATTGTGGTGAAAGCCTGTGTTTTATTTCATTGCTACCTGGTTGAGGCTTAGAGCTGTGGTTTATCAGAAACATTATGCATTTTCCTAGATACCTGTTCGCACTAGAGGTTTGTTTTCCAAGTTGATAACATTATGCATTTTCCTCTATACCTGTTTGCACTAGAGGTTTGTTTTCCAAGTTGCTAACATTATGCATTTTCCTATATACCTGTTCGCACTAGAAGTTTGTTTTCCAAGTTGTTTGATTTCTGTCCTTTTAACAACCTGCATAGCATAAGGTAAGTTAAAAGAAAGATGAACTGGTTTCATTTTTATCTTTGTTTGCGTTTCAGAGTCCTGACTTTGCAATCCCAGGAAACTTTTTTCTACGAATCAAATGTGAGAGATGTTGCATGGATTAGTAGTTAAATGCGGAATACTAGAAGTAACCACTCTGCTATAAGTGGCAGGCATTGCTTTTTTACCAGAAGAGTTAGAATTTAACAATTACTCATGGTATTCAACAGGTCTGGTCTTCAAGGTTGACTCTTGAAGACGAATTTATTTCTTTTATGTATCATCCTTGTCTTCTTGAGTTGTTTCACAACCTTGATCCGCTTTAAGGGGTATGGGAGAAGGGGATTAAAATGGATGAAAGGTAATTGAAGATAAGGCCTACAGTAGTAGTAAGAAACATGCCATGAATTGAGTAAACTTTTTAGCCATTTCACCAGTTTTTTTTGCAGTTTGCTTGATTAGAAATCCTGCTGCTTATAGGGACTTCGCTCCTTTGCATAAAATTAACCATGTGATTCTTGTCGGTCAGTACTCAAGAGAATTGAGATTTTAAACTCGCTAATGAAGCTTAGTAACCTCTTGCAGATTACTTCAGCAGAACAAAATGGCCGAATAAAAATGAGTCGAAACTTAGTAACCTCTTACAGATGATACTGTTACTTCGGCAGAGAAAAATAGCTGAAGAAAAATGACTGGAACTTATGAAACAATTCAGGAATTGGCTATGGAATTGTCAATAAAGGTATTGGGAAGATTTATACAATTTCTGTCAATGTCACTGGGGATTACAATCAACGGTTTTGTCAGTTTGCTCCCTAAATCTGAAAGCAGGTTCAGATCTGCCACTGCAAAGGATCTCCGATCAGAAATAAGAGTTTACCAGTCAAACGAAATGACAACCATATGAACTCTCTGAAAGCTCCCCAAATCCTGTGTTCTAAGTTCTGGCTAGTTCAACTTCTCTTATTGATACTTCCATCATTATTTTCTGCAGAAATTTCTCCATCAGATTCCTTTCCAAATCCAAGTTCTGACATGTCTTGTTTCGCCATTAAGTTTCTGTAATATACCAATGAGTAAAAAGTAGGTAAGAGTTGGAAAACTGGAGAAGGAAAAAGACCTAATGTCTATTGATTACAATAGATGATGAAATAACAACAGAAAATGAAGATATCAATGTTATCAACTAGACATGGTTACCACACTGCACATCAGTTTCCCTATATCACCTGAAACTTAAGGCTTCTACTGATATAGTCAGGCACATTTAAGAAATAATCTAGCCGAAAAGCTGCAGAAACTACTGTTAACTTCGTGGATCATAATTGCACTTCTAATTAAATTTTCAATAATCACTTGACATAATTGTTGCTAACCATTCACCGACACTAAAAGGGAGAGCAAAATCTGTTGCAGTTGATAAAACCAAAATCCATGGAGTTGAGCAAAAAACTAAAAACTGTTGCATTGCACCATTGAACTTATCAAGTGCTCCGGTGAATTTATCCTTGGAAGCAAACTTAAAAAGTGAATAGTAATAAGTTGCACTTCAACAGGATAGCAGCTAACAGTGGCATAACAATGAACTCCATATTTTCCGAATTCAGCACACATCCAAATGAAACTTGGTAAGAACAGAAAGAAAGAAAAAGTTCGGACATGTTAGAAAATACCGAGATTCTTACTTTTCCATACGACATTCCAGGTACTTCTTTGAGAAAACTCTACATTTGTCAGATTTGTGACCAGAAGATTTGAGACAATTAAGGTAGTCTTTCTTCTCCTGAAACATAAGAGATAACTGAGGTTACTCAACCTGAGCCAGAAGTCAATGTGCTTTCCTGGTCCCAGCAAAACTTCTCAAATAATGAATCACCAGCAAGATCTTGACAAAAACAATACCAAGTCACATTCGTGCAAATGGTCCAAAGGGAAGATCCCTTTTTCAGGTGGCACGGGTCTCAGCCCTCTATTTCCTCCAAATGCACCACCTGTCACACACATGCCATCCTCTGAGAATATGGAAATAAGCCTTGCAAGAGGATGAGAAAGAGAAAAAAAAAAGGTTCTAATTCTGCAATTTCACCATGTAAATTCAATAAGCAGTGTAGGTTTATCCTGAATGATTAATCATAACAGAGCAAGAACATAAGAAAAGATGGTGCATAGTGCATCGCTCAATCAAAACATCAAAGTACATAGCTTTACTTCGATTGAACTGATAATAATAAAACCCACGAAGCTAATCAATGAAAAAACTATGAGCTTTCCGATAAAGAGGCCACAAACCTCTATTTTTCTTACCCCCATCGCTATTTTTTAATTCTACATAGAAGCTCCTCATAAATTGTGAATTTGGGAATCTGATCTGAGTATTTGTAGGCGACAATTAGATCAAATACCCATCACCACTACAAACTTAAAAACTTGAAAGCTCTGCCTTTTCTCATAAACCCATCAATATTTTGTGAAGAACAACCAAAAGAAAGGAACTTTGTTAAATTTTAGGTTTTTAACTGTACAAAAAGCATGTAACTTTAAGGGTAATTGTAAGAAGTAGAATTGATGAAGAACAGAGGAAAGAGATTGTACCCGCGCTCATGTTTGGTTCTTTAGTTGGTGTGTTTTGTTGGGTTTGATTCTTTAGCTGGTGTTCTTCTGCTGTATTTTGTCTTTGGGTATCCTGAAAATTCTTGCCTATTGGATCCTTAGGGCGGTTCGAGAAAGATATTCGGGTTAGATTCGGGTCGGGTTAGGCGAGCCATCTTCCTGCTAACCCTTTCAAGGATGATGAAAAAGCTATATATGTTTGGGCATTAATATTAAAAATAAATATTAAAATATATAAAAAGTTAAATAATATTATATAAATTTTAAAATAAATATAAAGATGTGTTTGTAATATTGTGAAAATTATGTGTCAAACATAAAGTAAAAGAAACTAAAAAATAGGCTCATTAATTGATCTGAAAAATATACATGAAAAAAGTACTTTTTTGAAAAGCTTCAAATTTAAACTTCTCACAAAGTTGAATTTCAGCTTTTAAAAAAGTTATTTTTATGAAAAAAAGTACTTTTAAATTTTACACTAAATACTCAATTTTTTTAAAAACAATTTTTGCGATGAAAAAAAAATGCTTATTCATCATTTAAAAGACGAACCAAATAGGCACTTAAAAGAATAGGTATATTGTTGTTTTTGACTCATTTAATATTTTTTAAAATATATTTTATTAAAAAGATATATGCATTTTTTTTTTAAATTTTATTATTTTTTGATAAAATTGACATGTGATATATTTTAAATTATGTTTTTTTTTTCAATTTTGTCAAAAAAATTAAAAATGTATGTATTTATTTAATTAAATAAATCTTGCAGCCTTTTTAGAATAAAAATTTTAAATGTATACTTTTTGATATTTTTAATTTTGTAATTTATTTTTTAAAATCTGCACAACTTAAATTAAAATATTGTTTCTCTTAATTCTTTTAACTAAATTATAAGTAGATATTCACATTGTCCTTAATCTTCAGCAAGGCCCACTAGGTGTTGAATAAGCCTTATTTGCAAACCCAAACCCAAAGATTAAGACCCTACTTAAACACTAGATCCAAAAGAACTTATGTTCAAGTTCGGGCCTAACTTGAAGTTCCGATTTGAAACTCGATCAAGTTTAGACTAAATTTAATTAAATAATTATTTAATTATTTATGAGAGTTAATACTTTTTTTTATAAGAAGGAAGCCGAACAGTAAAGTTACACAACTAGTTTAAGGAAATAAATTACCGACAAATCTTCTAGTAGAATTTTTATTTTATTTTAATACCATCGGGCCAGATTTTATTAAAAGCAATAAGAAACAAACGAAGCAAAGTGTGTTCAAAGCCACGCAACAGACAAGAAAGGAAATAGAAGGTTCCAGATAAGAAAACAAAATGAAAAACTGCAGGCCCGAAAGCTAGTTCATGAGTCGAGCTTGAAGACCGGGAGATGACAACGGTAACGGTGAGATCTTCAGCGGCTGATCATGTTTCCATGGTCCCAGTAAATCTCCAGATCTGGGTATCTTCAAAAAGGAGACGATTCTTCACGGTGGTTCGTGGAGGCGTTTCTCTTCAACAATCACCGCTTCAGCTTCCGCTGGGGCTTCCTCCATTAAAAACATATGTTCATTCAAATTAATGCCAGCCCTAGCTATGAGGTGCGCTGCTCGATTTCCCTCTCTTCGTACATGTAAGAATTCGCAAGATAAGTAATTTTGCGCCACCTTCAAACCATCACTAATAATAGGGCTGATTTTGGATTTATCAATATGTCCCAGCTTTAATTTTTTGATGATTGTCAGACTGTCCCCCTCCAGTTCGATGTTCCTGAACAATGATTCATATCCAAATTTGAGAGCAGCTACCGTTACCAGTGCTTCACCAGCGAATGAATCTTGGACATAAGAGCGCTTGGTAATTCCACTTCCCACTACCTCGCCCTCTGAACCTCGAATCAAAAAACCCGAAGTAGCAGTTTTATTGTTCGGATCATAAGCAGAATCGAAGTTAATCTTAACTTTATCATCAGCAGGTGGCTTCCAAATCACTTATTGAGGTTGAGCTCGGTTAACTGTGGGCTTTCTCGACGATAGGACCTGCATCTCCAAAAGGTATGCCGTTATAAATGAATGAAGCTCATTTACTGATTGATTGATATTCTCGTGTGTAAATTTGTTTATGTTAAACCACGTCACCCATAACGTCACCCAGACCAAGTGGCATTTGTTAACATCGAGTCTAGCCAATACTTCCTCTAGCCAAAATTGAACCGAATTATGTGATGCATTGACCCAACTAAACCCAACTTTCTCCCAAATTTGGCTTATAACAGGACAGTCTCGAATCGCATGTAACCCGTCTTCGACATCCCTAGAGCATCTTCGGCATATGCTTGAATTTGCACTATGCTTGTTGAATAAGTTTAGACCGGTGGGCACGAAGTTTCGAATGAATTGCCATACTGTGATCTTAATTTTAAGTGGCAATTGTAGATTCCATAACTTTGAATAGAGGCCTTTAGTTCCATCCGAGATAGTATGGTGGATAGTTCGGATTCCTCTCTGAAGTAATTTATGCCCACTTTTCACAGTATAAATTCCAGAATTTTCGTATCGCCATACAAGCTCATCTTCATGTTC
>JANSVB020000091.1:1830923-1847726 GCA_025504935.2 Erythroxylum haughtii
TTTATTATTATTATTATTTATTGTTAATAATAATAATATTATTATTAATTATTGTTATAAATTTTCTGCTTACTATTTTTAATACTATTAATATTATTATTTTTATTATTAATTTTATTATACCAAATTAATTATATTATTATTATTATTAATTATGTTTATAAAATTTATTATTATTATTATTATTTCGAGATAGAAACTAGGATTATGTTGGTTTTTTGTAGAAAAAAACATGTTGTCAAAATTCAAAGAAATGATGTTTTTTGATTTCTGTAAAATTATTGTAGTTTTTTTATTTTCAGAAACAAAAAATCGCAACAGAGTAAGTCAAACACGTTTTACTTACCTGTTTTTCTGTTTACGAAAACGACAACAAAAAATAGAGAAAAAAACAGAAACAAACAGCCCCTTAGAAACTAAAAGCTATCTGATAATTAAAGCACTAATTACTCTTTCAATTTTAGTAGGTGTGTTGGTTGATCGGATTAAATGGGCGTACACCATTCCATTTAAGTTTTCACGGTACTAACACTTTACACACTAGATTCAGCACTATTGAAAATAGTTATACAGGTAACCTACATTATTCTCTATTGTCTTATTTACATGTAGGTCTATCGGAAACAGTATCTTTATTATATAGGGGTAAGGTTATGTACTATTAGACCTTCCCAAATTTCACTTCATTACAAAATTTTGGACTGAGTGTGATGATGATAATGATGAGTTATATAAGTAAAACTGTAATCCTTTGCAATATTTTAAAAATTGGACCAGAAGTTAAACAGCGAGACAAGAAATTTAAAGTTTAAAAAATTTAATCAATAATAGGTTGTCATAAAACTAGCTAAAGGATAAATAAAATTGAAAATTTTGAAACATAATTGAAGAAGATTGTTCCGACTCAACGAAAGATTTAAAATTTAATTAAAAAACTGTTAAATAAAAATTAATTGGTTTATTTTAGTTTAAAAAATCGAATAATTTACGAAAACTAGTCGATTACTTAATAAACTAATAAGTTTTAAACAATAAAGATTATTAAAGTAAATCAAACTAAAAAGTTAAAAATTAAACTAAAATATTGACCAGTTCAAAGTTTTCATTTTTAAACAAGTCGATTTTTTTAAAAATTTCCATTTGTTTATAATCTTTTAAAACCTTCATCCTCTTAAAAAGTTAGGTTTACAACTTGGACCACCTGGGAGCCATAGTTTATGACATTACATGTCCAAAATAACAAGCATGACGATCACTAAACTGTATTATTTGGACCGCAATTGTAGATGCAGAGTACATCATTAAAAACCCTGAAAAGTACTATCCTGAAAGAAAAAAGTCTTGCTTGAGAACCACAGATTTCTTCTAACGACAGTTCAGGAAACGTCAAGATACGTTTCCTTGGGTAGTTGACACGATTTGTCCCAACCAAGTTTAATGGTGGAGGGCACGACATAAGAGCGTTGGCCATACATCCTCTACCTCTAAACCTGAAAGCTTAACGACCTAGCTACATAACCATTGATAGAGGAGAAACAAATGTGCAGACGTGCTTTGTGTGTTTTGTAGATTATGTCATCTGAAGTTGTTGAATGATTTTCACAATACGTAACTTAGATCTTTAGAGCTCAAGGTTCTTCCTCCTCCATATCCCCTGATATATATTCGTCACTTCATATGGAGATAAACAGCTGTAGGGTTTGTTTAATTTGAGGAGCTTCCTGAAATGTGAAAGCATAAGTTGTCAAAGGCTATCAGAATCTGGTGGTGGTTATACTTAATTGATTGATTTGATGTTATGAAGAGTTTCATTGTCAATAAATGTGAGAAAAGAGCTGGATTTGGAGAATAAATCAGACCTAACCGTAGCGATCCTAAATGCTTGTTTGTAGCCTGTAAGTAACATATAATCAAGCTAATGATAACAATAATCGAGCCAAAACAACTAATCTTTGGATGTTGAATTACTGGCGAAGAGTAGTTTGGTGTCTCATCAATGGGGACAGTTCTAGCTAGTGGTACTTCAAACCTTTGTCATCAACCGTCTGTGAACTCCTCTGCAACAGTGTGCTAAAATCCAGTGGGAACGAAGTTGATTCGGTGGTTGTGAAGCTATTAGTGATGGAGTCTAGCTGGAACCCTACTCATTTGTTGGCTCCGTAAATGAAAGAGAGTCCCTTAATAACAAGAAGTACACGGAAGTAAGTGGTTAGGAAGACGATAAGTGATCCAAGTCTTCCAACCATTGGTACGTGACGTTCCCTAAAAGATGGATTGACGAGTCTTGGAATTGAATGCATGAAAAGAAATTGAATTGCATGCACGGCTTAAGCATGTTTTTTATACATAGAATTTTTTTGTTTTAGTTACCTTTTTCGTTAAATCTTATTCATATATTTACGTGAGATTCATATAAATATGTTGATAAGATTGAATGAAACATGATAAGAATATCATAATCGAAACAAAAGATATGATTTCGTTTTTTACATTAAGGTCAAGAAGTAAACTAGCCTAGAATTAACTCGGTTTCTTCATAATTAAGAAAAACAGATGGTTAGTTGTAGACTTTAATGGAAGCAGGTCCATAGTGGCAGTGTAGTGTAGGGGGACTCCCCAATCTTGTAGAAGAGACATCAATGCTGTGGCTCTACCTTGTATGCATCACCATCATCAACCACAAAAGCTTGTGAAATGCAGGAACACAAGAGTCTTTTTCAAAAGAAAAGTAAAAATTAACTTTACCAAGGAATCGACGTCTCTCTATAGATTACGAACACTCAAGCAAAATGACGGTATAAACGAATCAAAATATTTTGAATATTTTTCTTCCCAGCGAAGCGCCTATGGCCTAATGGATAAGGCGCCTGACTTCTAATCAGGCGATTGTGGGTTCGAGTCCCACTGGGCGTGTGTGATGCTTTTTAATTTGCTATTATTGCAAATGAAAATTATTTAGTTTAATTAATCCTTTTTTGTGGAGTCTCTTCTCTTAATTATTTAGTCTAACAATTTCCTTGATGCAAATGGAAATTATTTAGTTTAATTAATCCTTTTTTGTGGAGTCTCTTCTTTTAATTATTTAGTCTAACAATTTCCTTGATGCAAATGGAAATTATTTAGTTTAATTAATCCTTTTTTGTGGAGTCCCTTCTCTTAATTATTTAGTCTAACAATTTCCTTAATGCTTTTTAATTTGTTATTAATGCAAATGAAAATTATTTAATTTAATTAATCCTTTTTTGTGGAGTCTCTTCTCTTAATTATTTAGTCTAACAATTTCCTTAATGCAAATGGAAATTATTTAGTTTAATTAATCCTTTTTTGTGGAGTCCCTTCTCTTAATTATTTTGTCTAACAATTTCCTTACGAATCTTAAATATTTTCTTGTAATGACGTTTTGTTTTTTTTATACCTTATTATATATATTATTTATATTTAAATTCTAAACCTTCAAATTTTATTCAACCGATCTAAAAACTATACCAAAGAGACAACTTATGATTATGATTGTAGGTCCTATGCAAAGCTCCAAGGCACTATGTTTCCTTTTTTTTTATTTTTCCCTACCTACATGCTTTATGAATATGCTAAAAAAAAAAGTCCTCCCAAATAAATCAAAAAACAAATCAATCCCAAGTCAATTATAAGAAGGAATCACAACATATCAAATCAAAGAAAAAGGTTTCTTCCAATAATGGTTGTAAAAATTTTAAAAAGGTTCAAATGGACAATATCTTTTAGTAGTGTGGTGAGATGAAGTGTCATTATTAAGCTTAAATAATGGTTGTGTCCAATTCAATCATTGGTACGATGCATTTATAATAATTCTCTTACAATTTTCTAGTTAGAATACAAATTTATTATCGTGTCAATATGAAACTGTTATCGAATAAATTTAAACTTAAATTATTATATTAATTCAAGATTAATCACAAGTTGGTATAAATGGTCTTACTTAGAACAATTGTGAATATACTCATCACAATACTCCAAAGAAAATCTATTGTTTGGAGGTTGGAAGTACCACTTCAAGACAACAACCAGCCATGGAAAAACAAAATCTTTTGTGTTAATTGTTGTGTTCGGTAATGCACAAATGGAAGAAAACAAAATCTTATCATATTAGTTCAGATTTTGATTGATTTGGAAGCTTACGAAGGGTATTTGGTTTTCCTCTGAATTAATCATCTAGAAAGCTAAGAAACAAGCTTTAATGATGATTAACCTCCTTAATCATCATTAGTAATCAATCATGTAAACAAGTATCAAGATAGGGTATGATGTAAATGTGATGATCTCTACTCAGTTTTGTAAAATATTAAATACCCTTTTTTGGTATTCTTTCTTGTCGTTTTTAGTTGAGTCAGCATGGAACGACAACATTTGTGGGCTTGGATGAGATGAGAGCTCTATGTGGACATTAATATCTTCCAAAGTTTTTGGACTTGTACTTAATAGGACAGTCACTACCAACAGATCCATAGCCTGGAGGAACCCTTTACGTATAATTTGGGTTCGTACAAGTTGAAGGATCAGGTCATTTGAGACCGAGACTCGATCCTTCAAAGCGAATGTGACCTAAAATCGTCTCGGCCCTACTGTCATATC
This sequence comes from Erythroxylum haughtii, assembly GCA_025504935.2. Lineage (NCBI taxonomy): Eukaryota > Viridiplantae > Streptophyta > Magnoliopsida > Malpighiales > Erythroxylaceae > Erythroxylum > Erythroxylum haughtii. The sequence continues at coordinate 1,835,535 of JANSVB020000091.1, forward strand.
TACAGCCAGACACTATGGTGGGTAAAAAGCCAGCATAAGTTCAAGCCTTTCTGTGTTTCTTCCTCAATTGTCAAATCTTAATGGACCCTGTAAACGATTGACAAAGAAGTTTCTGTTGTACGGGTGGGTAATCATAGCCTGTAACTTCCTTAAGTCAGACATTGGGTGATGTGGTCAGGTTTGTAACCGGAAGAAGAATATCTCTTGAAGATTTTCAAGGAAAAAATAAGAGGGTAGTTGGAGTTGAAGTTTTCTTGAAGATCTTCAATGAAACAACAAGAAAGTGGAAGGAAACATGTACGATGAAAAGGACTGATGAAGGAGATGAGAAGAAACATGCACAATACAAATTGTAAAATTTTTAAGATGGAATTGTCAAATGTGAAAACAAGAAATTCTGATGCAGATCCATATAGAAATGGGGTTACTTGGAAGATTCACGGAAATCATCACAATGGGTTCCTTGAATTTCCGAAATTCAGGGATTGCTTTCTGCTCTTTTTCAATTTGCTTTCATATCAACATCTCTAGAAGTTGATCAGAACGGACTTCTTAGCTGTCCTGAGAATATATTTATCCGAGGCTCTTGTAAAAAAGAGAAGGAAACAAAGGTAGAGAGTTCAGAAGATAGGCAAAAAATGAATCTATCACTCTTTGAGGCAATTATGGACAACGACGTTACCAGATTTCTTAACTTGGTTCAACAGAACCAAGGAATGCTTGAGCAAAGAACAACTGCGACGTCTGACACAGTGTTACACCTTGCTATAAGGTTTGGACATATGGAACTTGTCAGGGAAATTGTTAAGCTGTGCCCAAAAATGGTGTCTGCAGAAAATAAGAAGATGGATACTCCATGTCACGAAGCCTGTCGCCGTGGGAATGGCGAGGTGTTGTTCCGACTACTAGAGGTTGATCCTCAGTCTTCTTGTAAGCTTAATTTAGACGAGCAGAGTCTGCTTTCTGTGGCTTGCAGTTATGGATATCTTGATCTGGTGAAGCTCCTCTTGACACTTCCTGAGCTGGTCAAACTGGAGGAAGATGGGCTTGATCAAAGCTGTCTGCATCTTGCTGCATTACAAGGGTACACAGGTATTCCTCAAACTTCTCTACAATTGGTCATGTACACTTCAGATTGATGAATTTCCTTTCACTATTTTTATAGAGGAACCTTTAATATGGAAATGAAGAACATAAATGGTAGGAAATTTATGTTGAACTATTACCGTCATGCAGATATTGTCAAAGAATTGCTTCCTATGTTCCCATATTTGGCCAAACGTACTGACACAGGCGGAAATTCACCATTACACTATGCTTGCGCTGAAGGGCACGCAGACATAACTCGGCTTCTGTTAAGCCACAACACAAGTGTTGCTCTGCAGTACAATAATAATGGCTACACACCACTGCACTTGGCAGTCATGATCGGGAAAGTTCCAATCCTCGAAGAATTCTTGTCAAAGGCTTCATCTTCTTATCAGCAACTCACAAAAGATGGGGAGACTGTTCTTCATTTGGCAGTAAAATACAGCCAAATTAGCGCTTTCTTATTCTTGTCCCAGAATTTCGTCATCAGTGATCTCTTGAATTGTCAGGATCGATATGGTAACAGCATCTTGCATCTTGCAGTTAAAGAAAAGCACTATCAGGTAACGATTTAAGGTCAAACTTGTGTAGGTTATTCATGATTTTGACATAGTTTGATTTGGTTTGGATTGATTAGTTTGATTTGGTTTGGATTGATGGTCATAATGATTGATGGCTTCAGGATGCAATCAGCTTAACTGACAAAGAAAGTTATAAAATTAGGTTCAACAGAAAGAATTAAGCACTGCCAATTCCTATTGTTTATTCACCTTTAATCCCAAGTATGTTTCAGATTGCGGAGCATTTGATTAGGAAAACAAGAGTGAAAGTTAATGCTCGGAACTGTGATAGACTCACAGCGCTTGACATCCTTGATCAGGTAGAGGATAGTGGAAAAAGTCGTTCTCTTCGAGCACTGCTCATTGGAACTGGTGGTAAGAAAAGCATTGACATTTCAGCTGGATCAAGAAAAACTTCAGAGGTTATAAAAACCACCCTTGCTCCACTGGGAACCATCAAAAGATCACTGCAGGGTCAAGACTTGGTGGATCCTTCTAAATACTCTTCCCCTAGTACCAGTTCTCCTGCCACCAGCTTCAGCTCAATCAGTAGCAATTCATCACCACAATCACCGCCCATCCATCCTTTTCCTAGTCCTGACAATTTGAAGTACCCGAGCTCTTGCATACCCAGCAGACGAGACTTTGATGCGGCAGCAATAGACCGATGCCAAATTGGAGGGAGAACTAAATCGGGTCATATCTCCCCAACTAATGTGCAACACAAGCATCCTACAGAAAGGAAATTGGAAGGATTGTGCAATCCTCAAGATCAAAGCCAAAAGAAGTTCCAAGAAGTACATAATGAGGCATTGCAGAATGCAAGGAACACAGTAACTCTGGTTGCAGTTCTGATAGCAACAGTGACCTTCGGTGCTGGAATTTGTCCTCCTGGTGGTGTCTACCAGGAAGGACCAATGAAAGGGAAGGCAATTGCCGGCAGAACTATAGCATTCAAGGTTTTCGCACTAAGCAACAATGTGGCATTGTTCATTTCACTTTCTATAGTCATTATTCTTGTTAGTATCATCCCATTTCGAAGGCGATCCCAGATGCATATACTTATCATTTCTCACAAGGCTATGTGGTTAGCAGTTTCATTTATGGCAACAAGTTATGTTGCAGCAACATGGGTGATCATGCCTCATAGCAAAGGGGGAGACTGGATGCTTGTTTCATCGCTTGCAATAGGCAGCAGCGCAATGGGAACAGTCTTTCTTGGCCTAGTTATGATGCTACTTGAACATTGGCAGAGAAAAAGGAAGTGGAGGAAAATGAGGAAAGAGACAAGGCATGGGAATGCAGACCGGGACTCGGATAGCCATAATTCCGATTTTGAGAGCTCGTTTCATAGAGGTTATCACTCTTATTGATAGTTCCTGTCACTGAAAGAACAATGCAGTTTTGTTGTTCTTAAGTTAAATTCCTTATCTCCCTGTGATGTTTAGAAACTTACCTGTTATTCTATGCCAACTCTATTTCATACGATCTTATCCAATACATTTCTTTGAGTTTCACATATTTGTATTGGTAGGATCGTATAGAATAGGGTTAGTTCAGGATTAGGAGTATAAAAGATTTGATCCCTATTTCAAATACTATTGTATGTATATAACAATTCTAAAGGGTAACTCTTTCGAAGGCTAGTTTGTTTATCTGTCCTTTTCTAAACAACTTTATTTAATTTAATATCAATTACTGTATTGTTATTTATGAGTTCGGTGATCCATAATTGTTTAGATACAAGTAACAATTTAATTAAGTATGTATAACTTATGATAAAGAAGAAAACTGTTGAAAGTAGAAACAATTCAACAAAATTGAGAGGGGCTGTTGAAGAAGCACAAGCTGAATAAGTGGGGAGTATTTTTAGTTATGGGCCAAAGCATGTATGAGGCCCATTCGTAAATATCTGAACATTGTGAGTAGTATCTTGTGACAGTTTTGTACAGCTGTGTTAGTTATTTTTAGGAAATTCCTTTATAAAGGATCGTTCATTGTACAATCATTCATTCAATCAATAACAGAAAACTTTCCCATATTCCTTTTGTCAGTATTTCTAACAAAAACTAAAATGAATAGTTATAGATATCTTAATTATTTAATTTAGGGTAATTTTTTATTAATCTTATTACTATCATTTAATTGATATGAAATATTTTCACACTCAATCAAGAAAATTAATTTATTCAAACTTATTATTAAAATCAAAATTTACCATTAATTAACTATTCTAATAGGTTTCAGATTAAATGTTTAAATCGTAAAAATTTATTATTTTTAATGAATGAGATTATTTTCTTGAACTATAGTTAAGTAAAGTTGAATTTTCAAGTATTATAATTAGTTAATTTATTTTAATTTCTCGTTAGTTAATCATATTCTCGTTATGTTTTGCCAATGAAAATTGAAATACTCTTAGTTTTGCTGAATACTACAATAGTTTAGTAAGTCATAAATTTTATTTGAGAGTTTCAATATCACGCCTCTAAGGAGTGACCAAGTTGGTGGAGTGAAGAAGCTTGGGGTCAAAAGGTCTTGTATTTGATTATCTCTACCTGTACTATTTCGATTGAGCCTGTTGTACAAGACTTAGTGCAGAGCATTCGGTTGACGTGATTTGCAGACTATTGCGTCAATCTGGAGATTTACTTAATGCGCATCTAAATGGTAGCAATTGCAGGTCTCGTGTTTAAAAAAAAAAAAAGTTTCAACATCACATTTAAAATTGTGTAGCAAATTCCTTTACCCATAAATTAGGATAATCAACGTTAGAGTGCTTCAATGTTTACGAATTTTTTAATCTAGAGTTTAAAATTTTAAATTTTTAACTAATTGACCAGCTTTTAAAAATCTTATTAATTCAGTTCAAAATAGTAATTTGTTGTTTTGATTAACAAAAGTTTTATAGGTGTCTATCTAAAAAAATTCTCTCACTCTAATCTAATAACAACTAATGTTTTTTTAGATAAATATCTACATATCATAAACAGTGAAAAACGAGTGATGGACTTAGGAGTGGCAATTGGGCCGGCCCAAGTCCTGGCTGATAACTAGGGCCTCAGGCCCGAGCAAGGTTGTTTTGTATCTTTAGTAAACAAAAAAAAATGGTAAGGCTGGATCCGAATCAAGACTTCCCAATTGAATGAGTATGAGTAAATGATCTATGAATAAGATAAATACAGAAAAGTTTATATCTAATCATAACTAAACTTTCCATTTTTTGCTTGCTTTGTATGATCGAGATTGTAGCAAAATAAGTATTTAAGTATTAAATTAAGTATTAAAGGATGGCCTTGGTTTACTGTAGTCATTGACATCTTGTTTTAAGTTGGTAGAAGCAAAAAGTTTTTCCTAAGAATTCTCTCAAATAAAAATAAAGTACGAAATAATTAGAAAGATTATTAAAATCTCTCTAATATTTAGAGGGATCATCTAGAAAAGCGCGTTATTTTAAATGTATTAACGAAAAGTTTATATAAATATTATGGGTTCTTTTTAACTAGATATTTTTTCATATTATATGAAAGAGCTGAATAAAGTCAAAGTTTTATATTCGGTTTAAAATTAGAGATGTTAACGATGATGACTGATCGAATATAGCCTTCAAGCTAACGATGGAGGTTCGCTATCCACTTTATTATGAATAAAGTGGATTCCAACGGTATCCACTTTTCCTGGATACCTGGGTGGTGGTCCTTTTCCTTGAGAAAACATACCAACGGTAGCACCACCACCCAGGGAAAGACTCGCATGTCCCTTTTCCATGCATGGGTCCGGGAAAACTGTACAGAAGTTGTCTCAGAGGGAAAATTGTCTCTCTTTTCCTCTTATTCATGTGCACTTTTTTCCCTTAAATCATTCATGCTAGAACATGGAAATTCCTCCCACACTTTGCTAAGCTCGACTCAAAAAGTCCTATGTCCTTTTTCCATGATGATTCCAAGAAAGAGGTCTCTTCATTCCTGGAAGCTGGAAGGGAGATGATATCATTAATGGCACAGGATTTGGTTAGTCCTTATATATATATCAATGCAAGTTGTGGAATTCTCACCTCTCATACTTATCCATTCCGAGTCAACTTGAGTTTTAGAGCTCTGAGTTATGGATCCAAGGCTTTCTGAAGCTATTAGGAGCAATGACATTTTTAAGTTCAGGACACTGTTACAAGTGGACGAAGGAGTTCTTAGAACAAGATCGGGTATTTTATCCGACACTCCATTACATTTGGCTACATTATACGGGCACACCGAACTTGTCAAAGAAATTCTGAGGTTGTGCCCTGACATGGCGGCAGAAGTGAATCAGAAACTAGACACTGCACTGCATATAGCTTCTGCTCAAGGGAATGCCACAATCTTCCAATTGTTGATGGAGGCCAATCCTTCGATATCTGTTAAGCTCAACCGTGAAAACCAGAGCGTGTTTTCACTTGCTTGTAGAGAAGGACATAACGAGATAGTTAGACTCCTGTTGACACATCCCCAGTATATGTCACTAGAAGAAGACGAAGCTGGGTCAGCTCCTTTACATCAAGCCATTTTAAGAGGCCACAATGGTACTGTAAGAATTTGTAACGAGTGTTATCTACGTATACCATGTTCTATGCTTGTTCTAACAATCCCAACTTGCAGATGTTGTAGAGTACATATTGGAATCTCACTCCAAATTCGCCAGGAAAGTGAACAAGACCGGAAATTCTGCATTACATTATGCTTGTAGCGTCGGTAACGTTGGGATCACGCAGCTTCTTTTGCGCAAAGTTCCTGATCTTGGTGTCCAGATTAACGGTGATGGTTTTACTCCACTGCACTTGGCAGTAATCAATCACCACTTGCCAGTGGTTGAAGCATTCGTCTCTATCTATCCTAATGCTTGTCGATGCCTGACAAAATGTGGAGAAACAGTTCTTCATCTTGCAGTAAGGTTCAACGATTATGAAATGTTCGTACTTTTAGCACAGGGTGCTGGCATCTCAGATCTTCTTCACCAGCAAAACCAATATGGTGACACTATATTGCACCTAGCAGTGTCTACAGGGAACTACCAAGTAAGCACTCTCTTCCCTTCTTCTACTCATGCACACACAGTTGCATACATTCTTGTACGTTTCATTTTTAATCAAAATTGTTCAGTGAGAGATAGTTGAATGTTGGATTCAGTTAGTTGAGAGCATCTTAAACACAGAAGTCGATAAAGAATGTTGGAATTTTAAGGGACAGACAGCTCTTGACATCCTTGAACAAGCTGGAAATAATAGGGTGAACCAGAAACTCAAGAACATGCTAACGTTTGCTCTTAATAAGAGAGTCGACAAGCACAACGAAGCAGTTGAGGAGATGCCTGACAATACTCATACACGGCCCACAGAATTTAAACACAGCAACCGTCAAACCGAAGATTTGCCTATACCGTCAGTGTCTAGACAAGAAACAACCTTCAAACCCAAAAAAAAAGGCGATCCTTGCTCATCTGAAGTGCATCTTCTCATGCAAAAGATGGATCTTTGCACTAATCAGGATAAACAGCAGCATTACAAATCCTCTGACTATCCTGCACAAAATATGATTGAGACCTCACCAAGGTGTCATCAATCTCACAGTAAATCTGAGGTTTTAGATGAAAGCCAATCAGACTCTGATTCCTTGAAGGTTGTAAGGACTTCTCTAATAAATATGGATATCAACCGAAAACTTGGCAAAAAACTGCATAGACTTGACAAAAGTTGTCGCAAGAAGCAATATGAAAATCACAGGGAGGGACTTCAAAATGCCAGGAACACAATAACACTGGTTGCTGGTTTAATTGCTACAGTTTCATTTTCAGCAGGAGTTAATCCACCTGGTAGTGTGTATCAGGATGGATATCTGAAGGGAAAATCAACAGTGAGCAGAACAACAGCTTTCAAGATCTTTACAATAAGCAACAACGTTGCACTCTTCACATCTTTGTCCATTGTCATTGTTCTAGTCAGCATTGTTCCTTTTCAGAGGAAACAACTAACCAAGCTATTGTCCATAACTCACAAAGTTATGTGGGTAGCTGTGGCATTCATGGCAACAGCTTTTGTTGCAGCTGAATGGGTGATCATACCAAATGCTAAAGAAAACAAATGGCAGCTGGAGTTGCTATTAGCTATCAGCTGTGGGATGTTGGGAACTTTGTTTCTATATTTAGGAGTTCTATTGGCTAGACATTGGGTGAGGAAGTCTGCTTGGAAGGAAAGAAAATATAGAAAAAGGGAAGCCGCTGGTTTCAGGAAAGCCAGAATTCAACCAAAGCGAAAATTTAACAACAAAGGTGAAATCCAATCTGAATCTACCAACTCAGACGTTGATAGCTGCACATCTGTAGGATATCATCTTTACTAAATTCTGTAATGAATATGAACTTCTTTGGTTTGTCTCAAAGTACTTAATTTAATGTTGGTTGGATTTTCCCTGCTTTGCTGCAGAATTTGTTTTACTTCAAGCTTATGAATTTAGTCTGCATATGTTTCTTAAGTCATGCTTGATAAAGTAGCGTAAGTAGAGCTAGAGGAGTGACAATACATTGAAACATAGTACCAATTGTCAAATGTTTGAGCAAGTTATCTGATGTAATAGGAACTCCAATCCTTAATGGTTTCTGCAAAAACTGACCACTACTGTGTAACTAGAAACAACTAAAATCATCAGTATCATAACAAGCTATTTCATTAACAAGCTTCAAGAATAATCAAACTAAACTCTCATAATCCTCGAACCAACAATGTCAAAGACAATATCTACGACTAGAAACTAACGATCAAGTACTAAAGGTGCCAGCGGAATGAGCCTAACACAAAGGGAACAACCGCTGATTCTAGATCACTACAATAAGATATATGCAACTGCTGTGACAAAGAACAATGAGACTAGAGTAATAGTACTGATTGAGACTATTGATCCTGAACTTTGGATTGGTGATGGTGCCAGTTCAGGTGAGACTACTGGCGCAGAACTGGGATGCGGTGTTGGTGGCAGATCAGGTGAAGGAACCACGCCTGAGGGAGGTGGAGTATGTAGGTGATGTAGACCCATGACTTCAACAAGTAAGCGCTGGCCATTCAGCTAGAAATTTTGTGACTTAAATCAATGCACTCTTATACCATGAAATGACATTTTTCCCAATTTCGCACTAAATGGGTCTCTTCACACCTAATCAAGACTTTCTCTAAGTTATCCAGACATGAATCAAATGAAGTACCAAACATAGAGAAGTCATCCGTGAAAATTTCAATGCAAGATTCAAGCATATTAGAAAAAATAGCCAAAGGGCATACATCTATAAGCAAATGTACCATAAGGACATGTAAAAGTTGTTTTCTCCTGATCTTCCGGGGCTATCAAAATCTGCAAATATCCACAATCCATCTAAGGCACAAAAAAGTCATGTCCAACTAATTTCTCAATCATCTGATTGATAAAAGATAAAGGAAAATGATCTTTCCTAGTGGCATCATTCAACTTCCTATAATCTATGCACATTCTCCACCCAGTTACCCTCCTAGTGGCTATTAATTCATTTTTCTTATTTTCAACCACAGTGGTGCCTCCTTTCTTTGGCCCCACATGCACAGGACTAACCTAACTAGAATCAGAAATTAGGTAGATAACACCTACTTCTAGAAGCTTTACTACCTCATCTTTCACTACCTCCTTCATGTGTGGGTTAAGTCTCCTCAAGGGCTGTACTATCGCCTTGCTTCCATCTTCCATGAAAATGTGGTGGGTGTAAAAGGAAGGGCTGATACCGTTGATATCTGTAATGGACTACCTAATGGCCTTTTTGTGGTCCCGCAGTACCCTCAACAACTGCTCTTCTATGGAACCTGACAAACAAGAGGCCACTATACACTGTGTATCCTTCACTACCTAAAGGCAAAGTCAAAACCAGTGCGGTTGTAAGCCTGTTCTTCAATTCCTCAAAACTGTTCTGGCATTCCTCTGTCCATATAAATTTCTTATTCTTTCTTGTCAATTTGGAAAGTGGAGCTGCTATTATTGAAAAGCTCTCCACAAACCTTCTATAATACCCGGCTAATCCCAAGAAACTTCTCACTTCCCCTACATTCTTAAGTGCTTCCCATTTCACAACCGCTTCTATCTTCTTTGGATCCATATGAACTCCTTGCTCTGAAATCACTTGTCTAAGAAATGTCACTTCCTTTAACCAAAACTCACATTTGTCGAATTTCACATACAACTCATTCTTCCTCAATGTCTTCAAAGAGATTCTTAAGTGTTCCTCATGTTCCTTATTAATTTTAGAATAGACCAAAATATCATCTATAAAGAAAATGACAAATTTGTCTAAGAAAGGTCTAAAAACTCTATTCATCAAATCCATGAAAGCTGCTGGTGCATTTGTAAACCAAAAAGGCATGACCAAAAACTCAAAGTGGCCACACCGTTTTCTAAAAGCAGTCTTTGACACATCGAACTCCTTCATCCTTAACTGGTGGTAACCTGATCTAAAATCTATCTTAGAAAAGACCCTTGCCCCTATAACTGATCAAACAAATCATCTATGCATGGGAGCGGATATTTGTTCTTAATGGTGACATAGTTAAGCTTCCTATATTCCACACATATTCTCAAGGATCCATCTTTCTTCTTTACAAAAAGAACCGGTGCCCCCTAAGGTTAAAAGATAACCTTTCTCTAACAAATCTTCCAATTTCTCCTTAAGCTCCTTCAATTTCGTTGGAGCCATTCTATAAGGTGGAATCCAAATTGGCATTATGCCTGGATGAAGATCAATGGGAAATTCAATTTCCCGATATGGCAGTAGTCCTGGTAACTCCTCGGTAAAGAAATCCGGGAATTTCTTGACTACTGGCATATCTTTTAACTTCCCTCTATCTTCCCACGTGTCTACCACATAGGTGAAAAATGCCTCACACCCTTTTCTCATCATTTTCTCTGCCATCAAAACCGAAATAATTCTCAATGAGCTAAATTTCCTATCTCCTATGAACATCACGTTTCATCCATCATCCATCTCGAACTCCACTGTTTTCTGTTTGCAATCTAAGTTGACATTGTCCTTCTCTAAGGCATCCATACCCAAAATCACATCTAATCCTCCCATCTTTAATGGCATTAAATCCATCACTAAGTGTCCCCCACCAATATGTATCTCACAATCTCTATAGTACTCACCATCAAAGGAGTATCCAATGGGCTCAAATCTTTACCCAATATAGTTTTACCCGATGAAACAAAGGAGTGGGTAGAACCCGAATTAATCAAAACAATCACATTATTATCAAATAATTTAATCATACCCGTCACAACTTCTGGCGTGGTCTTTGCATCCTCCCGCGTCATTGCAAACACTCTAGCTAGTGCTTGCCCCCTTGGTCTTCCTGGAGGATTCACTCTCCTTACTGCATCAAAGCTGCTCACTTCAGTTGCAGTCTTTCGTCCCACTACCTCAGTTCTCTTCAAAGCCTGCATCAGTGCTCCCTCTCTTCTTATATACTGCGGACACTTTCTAGCCATATGCCCCTTCTCTCCACATTTGAAACAAGCTCTAGTCAATTTGTAGCATTCCCCTCCATGGAACTTGTCGCAATGGTCACACTTAGGGACGGATGACTTGTCCTCTTCTCCCCTTTTACTACCTCCCACCGTTGAGGCTTGATGAGAAATAGTAGAAGTCCTCATCGGTTCAGGCCTGCTTGCACCACTATTTCTCTCCTCAGACTGGACAAGGAAAGTCCTGGCACTCCTCTCAGGCATAGAAGTACCACCTCCCCTCTTAAATTGTTCTCTCTCTTTTCTCTTTTTGCTCACGACGCTCTTTATGTTCTTTATGTTTTCAATCCTCAAAGATGTCTCAACCAACTGTTGGAAGTCACAAAAGTTTTGCACCACCACTCTTTCCCTAATGGCTAGATGCAGTCCTGATTCAAATCTTCAACACTTGGCCGCCTCACTCAGCCTCATCTCAGCTACATATTGGGATAACTGTGTTAACTAATGCTTATACTCACTTACTGTTATTTCCCCTGGGTGAGACTCAGAAATTCCCTCTACTTCTGTTGAATATACACCTCAAACAGGTACTTCTTCTTATAAGCAGTTAAGAAGTCCTTCCGTGCCAGCACTGGGGGTCTCATGTGGCTCCTTGGCACACTCTCCCATTAATGCAGAGCATCCCCCTGAAGTAGGCTAGCAGCATACACAATTTTCTCATCATCCTCGCAATCCATCTGATCCAACATCCTCTCGGTCTTCCTCAACTAACTCTTAGCTTCTTCTGTGTCTGTCGTCCCATAGAAATCCATTGGCCCGTACTTCCTGAGCTTATCAAATAGTTTCCCTTTCTTAACTGGGACCGGAATAGAAGATTGCGGTATCTGGCCCATGGCCTGAACAAAGACCTGAGTAAATGCCTGAAACATCCTCAGATCCAATGGAGCAGGCACTTGCTCCTGCTTTTGGAACCCCTCCCAGATGAGTCACGTGTCTGACGTCCTCCGTGACATCTGGACGCGTAAACCCACGAGGGAGGA
>JANSVB020000091.1:1895054-1906758 GCA_025504935.2 Erythroxylum haughtii
CGCTTGATGCTGGAGGCCACTGCGTACTGGAGATGCCTTCAGGTACTGGCAATTAAATTTTCCAAAACATAATTAAGCTACTTGTGTTTTATGTAGCAGTATTCGTAACATCTCATATAAAAATGGGTGTCAAATATTGTATTGAAAAAGAAAGAGACTGAAAATTTATGATCCTGTTTGGTGAATAACGTATCAGCTAAATTTGACTGGTTGAAACGTTTCAGCTGGTTGACGATGTTTGGAGGACAACTAATTAAATTAGTTGATTTAACTCAATCAGCTGATAGAAACACTCTCATGTACGGATATTTTGATCTCTTGTTAAAAGTGTAACATAGAACTTATTGATTATACCCTTAAGTTATTGACGTTTTTCTGCAACTAATTTCTTTGTTAAGAAAGCCATGCATGAACCATGCATAAATGAAACCAGCATTCGTGAACGAAACTATCAACAAAACCTGCCCTTTAAATTTATTTTACAAGGCCATGCATCTAATATGTTAGCATGTTAGTATGTTAGTGTAGATTAATTTATTTTGAATTATGCTACAGTAATATAAATTAGGTTACTTTAGCATAATTCAAGGAAAGGTTGCAGTCATTTTTTTGAACTCACGCCTTTATAAATTGTTTTTAAAAGTTATACTCTAATAAGTCATTTTATACGTAAATAGTTAATACTAAACAACTAATTTTACTAAACATCTTTAATATACAACTAATATTATTTGCTAATCAAATCAGTTGATATAATATACAACTAATATTATCTGCTAATCAAATCAGTTGATATAATCTACTATCAGCTAACAGATGATGCAATCCGCTGATTGCCAAACATGCCTATATAAAACATATCAAAGATTATTAATTGATTTTTTTAGAATGTAACTTTCTTAAATTCAAATTTAAATTATTGTTAGATCAATATAGTTGTGGGTCATTTAGAAACAATATGTAATTAGGGAAAAACTTGATTATTTTTATATATAATTAAATTTTAGTACAAATAAATGTTTAAATTTACCCTTTTGACTATCTTGTAACTAAACGTTACAATTAATTTTTTTAAGTTTATAAAATCATGAAACAAAAACAAAGAATAAACAAGTTTTGAAGCCACTTGAAGTATAGGGTATCAAACCTTTATTCCATAAAGAACATTAGGGCAAGAGTTTGTTTAGCTTATGAAAAGAACCTAGGATTACTTCCTAAAGTGACTTAAGTAGCATCCTAGTATAGGGTTGAAAAATGTTACGATGACGCATTTGAAATTGTCAAAATTCTAATGTTTTAAAAATTGAATCGAAAGTTAAACTTGTAAGACAAGAGTTTTAATATTTAAAAGATTCAATTAGTATTAGACCATCATATAAAATTCACTAAAGATTGAATAAAATTAAAAAATATAAAATATGATTTAAAATATATTGTCCATCGAAAAATTTGAGATTTAATTTTGTTAAATGAAAATAAATAAATAAATAAATTTTAGTTTATAATAACTTATTAATTAATAAAAATTGATTGATTAATTAATTAATTGATCATTTTTTATTAACAACCGTTATTAAAATAAATCTAACTCGAAAATGAGATGGTTTCAAGTTTTTAAGGTTGAACTAGTCAAATCGATTGAGTTTTTTAATTATTGCAAAATTATACTTTTACTAGTTAAAGTTAAGATATATGATTACGGAGGACAGACCCAATTGGAGAAGCATAGGGACTAAAAAAATCTTATTCATTACACAAAACCTTTGTTCATTTCTAACATTTTAGGACTCATAATCTTTGGTTTCAATCATTATCACAAGCTGGAACCAAATCACCAAGTGATGACAGAAGAATACCACCCACCATTTTCTCTGCAGCCAAGCAACCACTAACTAGCATTACCAACTGACAATGACCCATCAATAACTCAGAAAACCATGTGTTAGATATAAATCTCTCGATCTGAATTTAGCAACCCTAAATAGTTCCTCAAATGTGAAGTGCCTTTTTATCTAGTAATTAAAACGAATCAAACAATCACCAAATAGAATTATGCGTTAGACATAAACTCCGCGCTTTAACGGGACTTCAACTCGGTATTATGATAGTTTGTTAAATTATAGGGGAAGTTTATGTCTTTTACTTATGTTATAAGATATATTCTTTACTGATATTTTTTTATATTTCCAAACGAATCCTGATCATTTTGGAAATCAACATAGTGTAGTGGAGGAGGTGAACATAAGGGGACAGCAAGGTTATCAAAATCCTAGCCAAGAACATGGTAAGATCCCAAGACAAAGGAGAGATAATTTCTTTGTAGATATATATTATCCAAAACAGGTGCAGAGGAAGCAGTCATGCACGTCATGAAATTGCATGTGCCTGCCTTTTCGTCCCACATGCCTGTCTGTTTCTTGCATAATATCACATGTTTTTTTTTTCTTTTTTATACTGACAAAATACGTAAAAGAGACGATACTGACAAAAAAACTCATGTACGCACATATATACAATTTACTTTTAGAGCACTGTGTCTCTGTGTTAGGGTTTTCATTTTTGGGTTGNNNNAACCTTTTGTTTTTTTGTATATTCATACATACGTATATATATGTATAGCCAGTAAGCCATCATGGACCCTTTTACGTTGGTGTTTTGATTTTGGTGTATGTTGAATGGTATAGGTAAAACTATTATATCATTACAAAAAATAATGTGTTCAAGGATAGCAAGCCGAGCAAAAGATTACAGAGAATCTAAGAGAGTAATTTATATACTAAATCAAAATCAGAGTCATCAAATCAAAGTGGCCATGTTCTTCCCTTATTTATTTATTTTTATTGTTTGAGAACTCAAGTTTAAAGTATTGAAGAAAAGAATGATGTTGATGACACTTTCTTTAAGTATGCAACCAACATTGCAATTGAATTTTTATGAGAAATGAGGTACTTAGAGTTGAAATTAGTATTTTAACTCGCAATTGTTTCTCCATAGTGTTATCCTAATTTAAAATAATTGTGCTTATATTATAATAGATAAAAATACAAATCTTTCACTTTATTTAAACAATTTTAAGTAAATTCTTTAATCCTTAAAATTATCAAGAAATTAATATTTTTCAATTTTTAAAATAAATCATTCTCTTAAAAATTAAGAGTGAAATATGTATGATACTTACAACATACATGGTTCAATTAAGTGTTACTATTGCGGTGACTTAACATAGTTTTTGAATTCAATTTAAATTAATAATTTATTATAATTATTATAAATTATTAATTTAAATCAATTTTAATTAGTTTATACAAAAGTATAATTTTTTTAAAGTTGTTATATTAGTAACATTTAATTAGTTCATGTGTATTATTTATGTTATGTATGTTTTGTCATTATTTTTATAGAAAAGTAAGAAAAGGATTTTTCTAAAAAATTAAAAATCATAAAGAATTTTGTCATTAGTGATTTTTAAAAATTATTTAAACTATAATTTTTTGTATTTTTTTTTACTCTATTATAATTATGTTTGCTCTCAATTGTTATGATAATTTGTAATTGTGATATAACCCAAAATCCATAATTTATAACTTTTTTTAAAACCATTATGACTTTAATTAAAATCTTTGACATAGAAAAAGAAAATCAAAACCCTACACCTAACCATTATCCCACATGACAATGATCACTTCAAATATAATTAATAAATTGAAACCTAGGGATAATATATTTCTTTTCAAAGTCATATAACAGCAAGTAAGGATGTCATGGGACCCCATGGAAGAGCAAATGTCTAAGATCAAGTGGACAATAACATATCAACTCCAAGGTAACACCAAATTCCTAATTAATGTTATTATAGTGATCATCGCTTACACTACTCACATGATCGTGTGCACCACTTTGCAAGCTAAGCAATAGCTCAAGATCTTTGGTTTTATTTGGCCTTCTTTCACTTTCTTCTTTCTCGATCCTATCATTGCCTTGATTTCGTAATATTCATTTTCGGACCTTGCTCCTTGGTGGATGGTACGTATAGAAGACGATGTTTAGCTTGTGAAATTGTGTCTCCATTTGATTATTATTCTTCACTGAAATCCAAGCTCAATAATTTTTATGAAATAAGAAATTAATTAAAGAAATAAGAGTTAATTATAAAAAACTCAAATTTTATTCAATTTTATAATACTATTTCAAACTTTAAAAATTAATATTAAAATACTTAAATTTTCAATATTTAGTAAAAATAATTCAAAATTAAAGTTTTATTCGATATAGATAACAAGGTAAGTCGCATCTTATTTCGTGACACATATTTTATTTTAGATTCTTTGATATTTTTAATTTTTTGATATTTTTAATTTGCTAAATAAAAAATTTCATACACGACACAAATATAATATGTAGCACTCACGTGACAAAAATAATAATCTAATGTGATTCTCCACATCATTCACATTAACAGAGAACATAACGTTAAATTATTTTTGTTTAAAATGAAAAATATATATTTTAACGTCAAGTTTTAAAATTTAAGCTGATATTATAAAATTGATTAAAGTTTGAATTTTTTATAATTAACCCAAGAAATAATAAAACCTCATTTTCTGAAATTTATTTGTATTGATACAAGAAAACAAAATAAATAATGTAGGATATAGTGAGAATAAGAATTTCCAATTTATGATAAATTAATTACTAAAAAAAAACACCATTAATTTGCCAGCCAACCCCTCATGTGCAAATGTATATATTAGGTATGGGCATACCATACTTCTTTTGGCCCATAGGTTTCAAAAAAGTGTAACATCATTTTCATGGTTCTGTACATATTTTCCCTTTTTTTTAAATGATTTAGGCAATCTAATGTGTGCATATCATATAAAAATAATAATTCTATTAGTTGGAAGTAAGGTTGTGTATTATTGGACCTTTTCAAATCTCACGTGTCAGCTGAATTTCTTGCATACAAAATTATTAAATTTTGTTAAAATTTTCCTTGAAAATTTCAATTCAATTCTAAATTTTAGCCATTTTTGGCAAAAACTAAAAATTAGGAGTACATTAGAGTTTACATCAAAATCTTTTCTTTCTGCCCCAACTTAATTCTAATGCTTCCAATTAAAAAGAGTTACAAATTGAAATTTTTAGGGCATAGATTTAATTAGGAAACTAATGTCCTACAATGGAACCCTAGATCATATGCCTAAAATTGTGATGATGGATCAAGAAATCATCTCCACTGTTTGATACACCAAAAAGTGAAGTTTGATTCAGAAACTGTTCCTGCTGTGCTCTGTGCATTTCCTTCTGCCTTCTAAGCTCCAAAACCTTCCTATGCGAGTTTGAATGTTTTGTGGATGTAAAAGTTGGGCTAGCTGCAGGCCGGTATTCGGGTACTAACCGACCGGACTTAAATCGAACCCCACAGGCATTGCACAAAGTTTTTGGGCCCATTGGGCCGGTTCGCCATTGTGGGGTCTTCTCGGCCGCACAATGTAGACATTTACGAACAGGAGCATCTAAACCCGAACCCATTTTAGAATTCAGATTCTCTTGCTTCTTTGAACTTGTTTGGGTCGTGGGTGAGAGGTGGAGGAGTCGAGTGGACCAATGACCAGGGGCAACCCGAGATCGTTTAGACCGGGCCTTAGCAGGTAACGGAGTCTCAGAGTGGAAAATCGGGTTATTCAAGTTACGAGCCACCGGTTCTTGGTGGGCTTCAGATGAGGACTCGTCGGGTGTGGCCGGTTTGGATCCGGATAACATGTGGAGGGTGGATTGGAGATTTTGATCAGTTGAGAACGAGTCCTCCACAAAATTCGATAGCCATTCTAGCTCAGCCAACTCATCGTACTACATACAAAATCAAAACAAATTTCTTAATTTTGGTTACATAAATAAGAAAAGAAATAATTATCCCATTAAAAAGTATTAATTTTATAATTATGAACATGAAAGAGTAATCAGATCAAATGCTTTTTTCTGTAGGTAAATTAAAACCATAAAAAATCAAAATTTGTGAAAAAAAATTAAGGTTTAGTCGTACTATTGAGTAATTAATGAATTGTCTCTGTCTTACGTAAGACTCGTGTATGATAATAATAAGTCACGTGTAATAATTACCGGAACGCAAAGCTCGCTGGTAAACTGAGAATCGGCAAAGCTCTGATATCCGACATTACCGGCGGCGGAGCCGGAGGAGTTGCAGCTGTCGTTGGACGTGAAGGTGGAGGAGTCATTGCCGTTAATGGAGTTCTTAGAAACATTATCAAAGAACCCATCACTCATAATGACATCCTCTTCGTTAGGAAAGTCTAAAAGGTCATCAACCCTGAAGTGGTCACTGTTTTTCTGATCGGAACCTCTCTTTTCAGGCAAGCACTCGCCTGCCCTGGCCCCATAGTAGCCGCCAATGAAGTATTCCGGTGCCTCCATGTTGGTGTTTGTACGTGAGTGTGTTAGGATCGTAAGAACAATGAGGTTGGTCAGAGAAAGATGGAGTCTTGAATTAAGAAGAGGTGAGCACTTGTTGTTTGGTAGAAAAGTTGGAGTCTTTCAAGAGAGAGAGATAGAGAGATTGGTCTGTGTTAAGACTTGAGAGAGTGAATGCTCACATACATATATATATCAAAGAAAGTAGAAGAAGAGAGAGATGGTGAAATGAAGGGTTTGAATTGAATAATGCAAAGAGATAGAAAACAAAAGGGTTCTCTTGGAGAGAGAAAATGAATGTTGTAAGGTTAGAGAGAGAGTTTGAGGTCTGGTAGTGGTGGTGATGGGATTATGAGGAGTGAGTAAGGGGCTATAGTGAAAATAAAAAGAAAGTGAAGAGAGCATCTTTTCTCATGGGTGACAAGATAAAAAAATAATTGGGGGAGTGAATTGCAAGTTCTGTAAAGTATATTATAATAGTGAATTTTTCTGTTTTTAGCAAGCTTTTAAAAAAGTTTTAAAAAATTAAGATAAAAATAAATTGCACTAAAGCAATAGTCTATCTCTCTCTTCTTCTTCTTCTTTTTCCCCTCTTTTAGGGTTTTGGATTTTTCTCAAGGCTCATTTTGTGTTTGTGAAGTTGTTGGGTTGGCAATGATAATCATTATAATAATGTAGCTTTGAACAAAGTCTTAAAAAGAACAAAGTTAGATTACCATACCATTAAAGTGCCTAATAAGAGTAAGAATTAGTAATTATGATATTAATTAAAGTGTGTAGCTCAACGGTAATAATTCAAAATAAAATTATAAGACTTGAAAATATTTTCGTTTATAATTGATGACCCTCTCTTAACTCTTTTTTTGGCAGCGAAAAGTCAGTGCTTTCCTTGATTAGGTCTTGTGAAATTGTCATTAAACAATATCATATATAATATGAAGGAAATAATGAAATGAACCTTAAAAAGAATAGCATATGTAGGATTAATGGTGTTAATTGGGGGAATTGTAAGGAAAAACCCTACATATAAATGATAGTATTTGTATAAATAGAAACTTTAATCATAAGTAAGCTGAATTCCAGGTATGAGCTTAAAGCTTTAGTCTTTATGACCATCACTGCCTCCCAAGGAACAAAGTGTATAACTTGCACAATTAACAGCAGAGATGTCAGTTAAAAGGCCAACATCTTGCCCACATTGTCATGTAATGGATGCTTTTCTATTCACACTTGCACAATTAATAATTTTAACACAATAATTAAGTGGGATTATCAATTAATAAAATAATGTTTATTTCTATATCAAAAATTTTAAATTTTAAAGAATTAAAAATGTAATAATTCAATTTATATTATAAACATTATTGTTTGTCTTCTTGATTAAAAATTTGAAGATTTAATTATAACAATATGTTTTAAGATACTCAAACCTAACCAATTGATCTATAATAGCTTTTGTGTATATGCAATACAATTAGGAATTTTAATAGAATAATTAAGGGATTTGATTAATTAATCAAAGTGAATACATATGAATTCATATGTATGAAAAATATGAAATTTTGAATACCGAATATTCCCTTTTATTTTACTAAAATTTTTATCAAAAAATCGATAAAAAATCGATTGTAACGAGTTGTTTTGTAAATTTATCATATAAAATAAAAAGTCAATTTATAAATTAAAAAGAAAATGAATGAAATAATCCCATAATAATTTTAAATATATATATATATATATATATTGGAACTCCTTATTTCAAGAAATCAAAACCCTAAAGAATCGATCCATGGCAGGCTTTGTCCTTGTGATTCCTTCATTAGTGTCCAAGTTTGCAGCCGGATTCCTCTGCTCCAAATACTATTATTATTAATTTTCTCTTTGGAAAATGTGCAATTTATGTTAATTATTAAATATTTTAACCTATAATAATTGTACTTTCTACTACAATTTGGCCTATCATATTCCCTACCCACGTTTAAGCACGGTGCTTACAGCTCATCCAACGGTAATGATCTCATCCACGTTGCCTCTCTTACCATATATGTTTGACTTTAACCCTACGTGTAAAGGAGTGCAAGAATACAAATTTTGCTATTTGAAGAGGTTTAATAATATACATGATTATTTTTAATTAATAAAGAGGTTTTTTTCTAACGAATCATTAACAGAAAAATTACACCTTCAAAAAAAAAAAGAACAGAAAAATTAAAAAATATTTAATAATAAATTTAAACTTTTTAATTATAAAAATTTTGAATAAAATGTTCCAAATTCAATTTTTTTCAAGGACATAATTAAAATTAAAATTAATAAATATATCATGAATTTTTTGAAAGAGGCTATATATATATATATTCTTTTATATATATATATATAAGACACATCATATTACTAAAAATAGAGAGGAGAGTTCCGAGTCAATAGACACTAATCCCTAGGATTAGGTTAGAGAGTTAAGGTTAATATTAATTAACAGACTGAGCTTGGTAAATGGATAAGGCTTGTTATATATTTATTTATTTTCGACTCCGATAAAAAAATATTTATTTTTAAAAGGATATATAACATACTTAGACTTAGCCCACACTCTTTTAATTTAATTTCTTTATTATTTTGTCAGGAGAAAGGAAAGAAAAAAAAAAAGAACAGTAGTGGGGTCCAGAGAGCACGTGACAAAGGAGGTGGGTGGTGTCAGCAATCATGTGAGCTCTTTTCAAAAGCCAACCAACGGTGCTTGGGTTTGCTTCGGGGATTCTTCTCTCCACACGTGCGAGCCGCTTGACCATCTACATCTCTACAACATGGGCTGCACGTGCCACGTGTCACCTGCATATCACGTGCCTTTCCACCTCAATGCATGGCTTGACTTGACTCCAACTCTGTTATTAGTTGTTACTTCTTGCCTTGATTTTTTTTCTTAGAATGAAGTCAAAAATTTAAAAGAAAAGATCTAAATATTTAATTTTTAAATTTTAAGGGGCTCAATACATCATTGACCTTTAAATAACTTCGTTCTTGTGTATATATATACATACAATAAAAATAAAAATATTTAATTTTTTAAAATTTTAAGGAGCTCAATACACTACTAGGTCCTATGTATCTCCGTCGTTGATAATGCCATTGAGTCGTTCCGATAAAATAAAGAGTTTTGTACACTAGATATGTTAAATTAATTTTATTATTTGTCTTTTCTTTACATATGAATCACTTTTCTTCAAAATATGAAAATAACAAAAAGTTAATGAAATTGTCTATAGAAAAAAAAAATTCTTATGGAATATAAACTTTTTTTGAAAATCATACTTTATGCTTTAGCTTTGATATTATATTATATTACAATAGTCCAATGTTTTCCTCTTTGTGCTCTATCTTTCTTTAGTCATTTCATATAAATTTTTAATATTTTACAAATCTTTGAATTCAATGATTTAATAACATCATTTAGTAATTGACAATTCTAAATTAATCGGCTTTTAAGTCAGATTCAATCTTAGAGGTCGTTTGGTTATATTTCTATTTTTTTATTACAGTTTCTAATTTTTGTTTTCAATTTTTTGTTCCTATTTTTTTTTAAATAAAAACAAATTTGATTGTTAATGTAGTTTTAAATAAAACTAGAAGATAAATTACTTTTGATTAAATAAATTTATTTAATCTCTTATATAATATTTATTAACAAATTATAAATAAATTATGTTATTTTAATAAAATAAATAATTTAAAATTTTATTTTTAAATTAATATTTATTTTAAATATATTTTAATTATTAAACCAAATTTTATTTCAATATTTATATATTTTAATTTTAATTATATATAATTTAATTACAAAAATTAAATAAAGTTAAAGTATTCATAAATTTATTTGTAATAAATTTAAATTTATTAACTATATAAATATAATGTTGAATTAAATTATTTATAAATTTTATTTAAAATAAATAATTAAATAACATATATTTAAATGATAGTAAATGAGATTAAGAAAAAAAACTGGAAACAAAATCAATTTTTATAGTTTTCATAATTTTTGAAAACTGAAAGAAACCAAACTTAAACCTCAAACAAACAATTTTTTTTACTGAGTTTGAAAACAAAAACAAAAAAGAAAAAAGAAAACAAATACTCTCTAAATTTTGAGCTTCAGACTAAAATAAAAATGGAAATACACAACCTAAACAATATCCTAAAACACACACAAAATTTGAAAAAGACACAGCTAATCTCAAGTCAATAGGCTAAGCAACCTATACGAAGGAACATGTGAATCAAGAAAAAGTTATGGGATTTGCTGTTTAGTCGAGAGATTCCACCTAAACTGCAGTCAAAGTATAAACTTGAGATTGTGTAGTTGAAAATGGGAGCAACTTTTCACTAGCGTATACTTACAACTACTGCATTCTTAAACAATATAAGACCTGTCAAAGATGTCTCTTGTATCAGTTGCTGCGCCACAGTTCAACATCTTCATCAACTCCTCTTCTTCTATATAGTTACCCATAGCAATATAAGCTCAGCCATTTGGGATCTGGCTCATATGCTATTAGGAGCATTAGCAATTAGAATAAACAATTTGACAGAAGATAAAATTGCAGCAAAACCAACTTGGTCTTAGACCAGCCAGCTTCATTCCCTCGATCAATTTGACAACCATTGATTCACCAGTTTCTATAACAAAATATGGAACAAAGAGAACATAAAGGAAAGAAAGCTCAACAAATAACCATTTCTCTACCCTCCTCCATAAAAAACGAGAGGTAGTCCATTTTGATAGAACGTCTCCCTCTAAAAGTGGAATAAGGGGCCAGATTGATAGAAGCTACAGCTGTGCTACAATGCAGCTAACAAAAATCTAGATGACAATATAAAGAAAAAGAAAAAGAATACCAGTAAATACACTCTAAAATATTGACAGTATTTGAATGATGACGACCATTCTAGCAAGAAAGAACATTTATCTGATAGTAACATTCACAGCCCACACAAATAGTAAGCATTAATTGTTTGCAGACACCGATCTTTCAAACTAAAGCTCTGTGATAAGATCAAGTTCAAAATTTTAGTCCACAAATATCCCGCATAACAGCCCAGCTATAAGACACAGTCAAGTAAAAAGCATGACAACATAGAGCCTCCTACAAATTGGAATTAAAATAAGCCAAACCAAAAACAAGTACGCATACAGTTTGACCACTTCCACTAGGCGTCAACTGTCGTCACCTGCTGCCACTCCCCATCCACAGCTTCTTTCCATAGGTTCACGTCATAG
>JANSVB020000091.1:1919588-1932691 GCA_025504935.2 Erythroxylum haughtii
ACCCTCATCCTCCTGCAAAACCCGGATAGGGTTTTGTTTTGGAATGATAAATGGTAACCACAGACAGTTGGATAGTAAGTTGCAATGTTTCACAAAGCTCCATCTAAGTTCATATCTGAAATCAACGAATATCGGCCGATTTAATCATGTTTGAAAATTTTTTGAGGTTTGGATTTGGAGTCCTATCAGCAAGTTTTCGCATCTGGATAGTATTAGATCACATACTGAACAAGAAAGTATGAAAATGCAATGCAATGGCCACTGATCTATTCCATTACATTTCATCATAATATTAGGTCGAACAGTCATTTCATTGGAACTAAGATCACACACCAAAGGGATGTTCAGGATAAAGCAAAATAGCAAGCAGACTTGTTCTACCAGGTCTAAATAAACAAAGCCAACAGGGGAAGAGAGTTATAGAGGTCTCTCTCAACATCTTTTAGATAATTTGGATTCTGGATCCAATTCTCAGACAAAAGACCAGTTTATAAACATAAAGCAGATGCAATGTGCATTTTCTTCTTCATTCAACACTTTCCAGGCCACTGCTCTCTCGTACAAGACTGGTCTACCCATGCTCGACAAGCAAATACCACCCTGAAGACAGGCAAAACCCTGGCAGCAAAAGATACCCACTTTCAGGAAGAGCACCACACATGTAACCATCATGCATTTGTAATGTCTAATATCTTTGATCCTTCGACCAATACTACCTCAAAACATAAACTCGACTAGAAAGCATTTCTCAAGTCACTTAGCGACAAGGATCAAAAATGAGATTCAAACCTGCTGCATAATTTGTGGGAACTCTGAGCAAAGCGTCTTTCTCCCATGATCATCAAAGATCTTTTCCAAAGTTATATCTTGCAATGCAACCAAGGTTGTTTCGAGCATGTCAAGTCCTGCTTGGTTTGCAAAAGTGAAAACTGGCACTTGCTGCATTGATCACAGAGCTTCAAGATAAATTAAACTGAAATACACCTTTGGAGATCAGATAGTATGTCAATGATTTTACATTTAAACACAAAATTGAAACATAATAAAATGTCTAATAATAACAAGAGAAATAATACAATATAGGTACTTAAAAGTCCAGTCAGGGAAATGACATCACAAGATCATAAACTGACAACAGGTGAGTATCATAGTGGTCATCAGCACCTTCAGGGAGCAGCACATGATAGCGTCTGAATGATGCCAGAGTGTTTTGAGTATGGACTCGCTCCCTTTACCGTCACCTTTGAGTAGCTCAACACCCAAGTAGCACCTGCAAAATCACAAACATGTAATGGTTCATAACAGAAGAGTTGTTTAAATGATGAAACATGAGATCAACTCCAAAGAGTTCATTCTTTAAATGATGAAACATGAGATCAACTCCAAAGAGTTTATTCTTATGATGAAACATGAGATCAACTCCAAAGAGTTTATTCTTCTTTCATTATCACTTTCTAGGCTGATACTTTCATATTGAGAAAAGATCATCCTCCTAAAAAATTATGCAACAACCAACATACATCAATGGTGGTCGAGGAAAAAGATCCCTGGTGGTCATATGTGCAGTATAAATTTCTCAACATGAATATGCTTAATTTCATAAATTGGTAGGGAAATCATGAAACTTAACGTAATTCATATGTGTCAAGTACATAAGTGGAAATCACAGGTGAACTTTCCTCCACAGAAAATTATGGCAACTGATATCACATTATACCTATAACTCTGGCAGATCCAACGAGCTAGTGTCTGTGCCTCAGGAGTACCAAGTGGTGATCGAAGGCCAGCATGTGAACCTAAATGGGAAGGAGAAAGAGCTAATGCCACCCTCTGCACCGAAGAAATAATGCTACGAACATATTGTCGGGCCATTGATGCTACATGTTCTTGCATATGACTCTCAAAAGCAAATTCAAACGCAATTGTCATCACAGATCTCATACAACTAGAATTTGTGGGATAATCACTGGAGGTTTTACTTCCAGCAGGTCCAATGTCGAGTGCAGAAGCAAGGTCTAGAGTGCGATTAGGACTGGATGTCTCCTGCATCATTTTGAAAATTTCAGAGAGGAACACATAAGAATGATTATGCAGATGCATTCAGGTAGATAGAACAGCTAACCTTTCCAGAATCAAGGGGAATGATGCGGAAACCAGAAGGCAGAAGAGGAGCATCATCAGCAAAAGATGCATCAATTGGAGCAAATATAAGTTCGGCACATGTCCCAATAGCATTTTCATCCATTCCACTACAAAGCTGTCAACATAAAAAGATTTAAAAAAAAACAGGAAATCTTAACACGAGAAGGAAGAAGTTGATAAAATGATCAATAGTGCTTCCAGAAGTACAAGTCATTGCGAGTATTACCTCCACAACAAAGCTACTGAAGAACATGTAATCATAACAATAACTAAAAGTAGCTAAGTAAGGCTAGACAGCATATATCAAGACACCAAAAAGGCAATCCAGCATATTAATGAAAATTTTGTACGACAACAAGAAAAAATAGTACAATTCAAGTCTCAAAAGTATTGAAGGTCATTACATTATTGACCAAAGAAATGAGAGCAGAAAATAAATCAGAAAGCACTTTTACTTATAAAGTATATGTTGTGTTTACTTGAGCAAGTCAGGCTCCATAATTCTATTCCAAAATGACAGTGAAAAAGGGGTATATAAGGAACATAAAAAGAAAACTCAACAATGTATTTTATTCCATTTCTTTGTTTCATTTCACATATTATTTGGTTCAATAGTCCCAGCCAAGACATAAGATCCAACAGCTTTTCCTAAAGTGCATAATGGACACAGAATAAGTTGTGTGGCTACAACGTATATGGATAAGAAGGGGCTAGTGCTAGCCAGAGAAGCAATGTAAACCAACAATACTTACTTGCAGAAGAAACATGTCTCTAGGCATCATTGCATCTTCTGGAGAATGACTAACACCTTCCAATTTAATGACTTCCAAGAACTGAAACAAAAATAATGTATCAAATGAAAATAAAGGACAAGAAAAACAACCAAATGATTTTTACAATGCTAGACCATGTTCAACAGATACGGAATATAAGACAACACTCACCTCTTCATGCTCAATAGTGTGAGCTAGAGGAAGTATAACTTGACCTCCAAAACTTCCAACTCGAGATCCTGCTAAGCTACAAGGGCCAACCTTCATTGCTGCAGCTGAATATGCATCAATGCTGTTATCTGCCCATTCTGATCTATGTTCTCGCAAGAATCTAAGGAGAATTGCAGGAGGAACATTCTGAAGAAGAAAGGTTCATTAAAGAAAAAACAGGAAATGCTAAACATTAAGCCAGTGGAAGCAAAGGTCAGATAAAAAAAAAAAGAACATTTCAAACTAGCCTAAGACCTAAAAGTGAACTATGCAGGACATACTACAGATAAAATACTATCAACCACTTAAACATGTGAAATTGTCTGTAAAAGAAACTTAACTGTTGAGCAAAGGAGCATTATAGTTTCAAACAGTGAAGCAAAGTGAATTAAACAAAATATCCTCCACACCAATTTCTGAAACATGAAGTAACTACCGTTTCGAAATTCATTCAAGAAAAGTTTATGCAAGAGAACTGGTCCTGGAATGCTAACCTGTAGAAGCATGGATGCCTTAGCACACAAGATGCCATTGCTGACAGAAACAAATCCATTAGTGAAGGAAAGATTTGAACCCATTAATTTGTCAGGTGATGAGTTCACAAGGACGGTAACATCATCCATGCCATCATTTCCCATCATTGACCATCCCTCATCAGTAAACCCATTAAGAGCTTCATTAAAACCCCTGCGAAGATCATAACTCGTCATACACGGAATGCAATTCTAACTAGAATATAGAGGGGGAACAGACTTGATCACAAATTATCAAATTGGGAACAAACTTGCTCAATCTCTGACTCAATGCTCGCAGAGCAGCAGGCCGACAGCTCCAGTTGGTTACGTTGGCTTGAGAAATCTCCTGTGCAATCTGTCGTAGATGTCGTAGAGCCTGAATTAAGATGAGAAAGAAGTATTAGAAAATTAAAACTTATGCTTAGTCATCAAGTTTGGTAACTTCTTCATTCTTGAGAAAAAAGTAGTAGTAAACCCAGAATTATATGACACTGAAAAGAGACTGATATCTTACTGCCATTGTTATCTTATGAGAAAGTACAGTTGAAGACTCGTACAGTGGACGCAAAACTTCAGACACACTCCAGGGCTAATTAGCAAAATGGAAATTATAGGTTATGATCCATTAATCAAATGAGGACAAAGTTTCACAAGTCACATGATAATTCCTTTCTCAAAGAACAGCCAACCTCCAGATCCATATGGTCAACAATATGCATGATCGAGCCACCCCCCTCACAAGGTCGTATCAAGCACCCACTTGGCAGCATTTCGGCTCTCACAAAATGCTGGACTGGTGGCATGCTAGGGCCATTTTGAGTATTTTTAAGTGATTTCTCACAGACCTTAGCATCACATCAGATTATGTCAATGCATTAGGAAAAAAGACTATGTTAAATAATTTTAAAGACCAAACAACTAGTAACAGTCAACATATGTCCAAAATTGAAGGCATACCATAAGGCTGCCATCTTCTAAAACAGAAGTGTAGCGCAACAACCAGAAGTCACGAGCAGGTGCCAGCGTGGTTGGCGCATATAGCTGGAGTATCAAGAAATCGTTAGAATGTAAAGATTGTCCACTAGGATAGTCCACAGAGACGATAGCTGCTCCCGATTATCTTACCTGCATGTACAGCAGCTCAATGGTTCCACCATTAGCAGTGGGCAGCACATTCAGCACATCTAAAGCTCGGCAGTCTCGGAACCAAGATGGCCGATCCTTTAGGATTTCTGCAACCTGGAAGGAGAATAAACATTAATAATTCTTAAAGCTTGAAAAATGAGATCAGTGGACAGCGCCAGATTACTCACCCTAGTAGGTTCTAGACCCACCAGGCCACAGGCTCGTGCCGCCACACCAGTGCAACCATGAGAAATAGCAATGATTCCTATGGAATCCGGACCAGGCTGCAAATAGTATAAAGCAAAGATTACAATGAGCAGACAACTTATTAAAAGTGGGGAAGTTGAGGTTAAAGTAATTCAGAGGTCCATTATTGATGATGCTAACAACAGTAAATGCCTGATAAGTCCAACTATCCTTTTATACTAAGTTCTCTTTTTCTCTGATTGGAAAAAGGACCAAAGAGAATAAAAACAGAAATACCTTCATTCCAGGCATTTGGACCCACTCTACAGCAGTTCCAGTTGCCTTCGAAAGAAACTCTGTTAAAGTCTCTTCTGCAATGGACAAAAGTCTAGAAAAGCAATACAAAGCATTAAATGCAAAATTCCACATAAAACAAACAAGTGCTAACGAAACATGATAACAGAAAATGACCCAACGACAACATCCTCACTAACCCTGCAGGACTAGCATCCCTTGGGGGATGCTGAGGTGTCAAATGGTGTTGACCACTCGTCACCACCGATTCACAACTTGTGTCTTTGGTTGCAAGCGTTGTCTGCCAAAAGAAATAGTAAAATAAACCTTATATCTCAAACTCCATACAATTTACCAAAATAGCGAAAGATCATAGAGTTTGACGAGAAAATTTGGGCTCCCAAGCATATTCCAAATGTTGAAATCTGTTCCTTATTTCACCATTAAACAAAATTTCTCACTACGAAACCGCTAATTAATGACAATCATTTGCAAAGAAAGAAGTCTTAGACTCTTAATCTCCCACATTTTGGGTCTGCCGGCGGAAGTAGCCATTCTCATACACCAGCTGCGACACTTGCTTCTGCAACCTATCATTCTCTTCCATAAGAAGCTTGTTCATTGCCGTCAGCTTCCTATTCACAGCTTGGAGCCGTGATGCCTCTTTCCTCTGTTTCTCCCTGCACCTGCGAAATCAACACAAGAATTTATGATGAGAATTCCTACTTGATGAGTGAACGGAGCAGCCACCGGCCCACCACCATAATCAATGAAGAATGCTTCCCTAGATGCCAGCTTTACATACACTTGTATAGACCTTCAAAGATTAAAACTTTAATCTAAATTTAATTTTTTAATAACCCTGCCAAATATGGTCTGAAGTAATTAACCCGCATGACGGAACTATCCCCGCCAAAACATGAAGCTCTAAAGATCCAGAAGCGTTTGTTTCCTAATTCTTCAAAAACTTATTAAAAACCCTCGAAAAAGTGATGTCTTGACTGTCAAATTAACTGATTTTACCTTCGATTCTGGAACCAAACTTTGATCTGTTTGGGCTCGATGTTGGAAAGAATAGGGCATTCTCTAATGAGCTGTTGGCGACGAATTGAGCTGGGTTTGGGGCACTCATGATAAAGCCTCTCCAAAGCTTCGACCTGCTCAGGTGTGTACCGGACATACTTGCCATTGTCCAAGCTCGCTAGCTGCTTACCATCCTTGCAGGACATTGCCATCTTCAGCTTCAAATTCACTACTCAAATCTTCAGAAAGTGCAACCAGATACCTAAAGTTCGGATCTTTATCACTTATTCACGTCAAAACCCTTCAATCCCCTGAATATTTTTGACCCACAAAACCCAAAGTGGCACTTCTCTGTTCAAAAACCAGTACAAGTAAGCATCTTTACAAAGCTGTGTCCAAGCAAAGGATGCATCCGTAAACCCCAGCAGATACTTCACATCAGTCGATTAAACCAAGTAGCTTCTCTTCCTCAAACTCACTAATTTAAATTTCAGACTGTTGTTGGTCTCCAAATCCCAACCACCGACGGCGAATACCCACAAGAGATCAAGCCCGAACAAAGTAGTTGCCTTTTCAATTCCAAGGCACTGCAAACACAGAAAGCTGAAAAACTAGCAGTCAGCCAATAGTCTTTGTTCTTCCCACAGAATTACAGCACCTCTTGTTCTGATCACAACTTCACAGGCTTTGCAGAACCTGAAAGCCTTGGAGATAGACACAAATATAAACCCTTAAACTTTCCTGTTGGTTAAGGTACGATTGTGAAATGCAAGGACGAAGATAAACCCACAAAGGACAGCGATATCCAGATTGGAGACATCGTTATCCTCGTTTTTGTCCACTACCAGACAGCCACCGAACACAAGAAAAGCATAAATCTTTCGAGAACAGAGCTTCACACCCAACTATCTGCTCACAGAATATTAAACAAAGAAAAAACACCAAAAACGAAAAAGCACCCAAAAAAAATTAAAAACTCAAACTTCTCGTGCCACAACTCGCTCCTCCCCGACTCAACAACTCAACACCAGATTCCACTATATTCCTTCATTTCACGAGATCCCTTTTGAAAAAAGTCACCAACCCTCCGATCCAACCGTCCTAAACAGTAGCTCCCGATCCTCCAAACATACCTACAGCCTCCAAGACCCATAAAAAGCGAAGAAACAATAGCGAAATGGCTTCATTACGGGTCAAAAACAGAGGCTCCGCAGTCTCTCCAAGGACAGGTTGAAGTAAACCAGTAGTGGGATTTTCACAAATTTCAACCAAGAAGTAAACGGCGGAAGAGAGCCAGAGAGGACAAAAGAAAGAGTAGAAAGTAGAAAGTGAAACAGAGGAAGTACTTATAATAAATATGGTTGTTCCTCAATTTTTCTTCAACGTTCTTGTAATAACAAATGTTTCCAAAGAGCACTTCGTGTAAGCTTGTAATTGGATTGTCATTTTCAGGTTCAGAGACGGAGAGGTGAGATAGAGATTAGAGACAAGAGTGAGAGGTCTCTGTTGTTTCTTCTACTGTGGAAGGAAGTGGGAGGGTCTCTTTCTTGTCACGGTAATAATTTTTACTAACTATTTCTCTCTCTTAAACGAAATGACCGAAATAGCCTTCTGGTTGTTTTCTTGGGTTAGGATGTCATGTCAAGTGGTTAATCAATGGTTTAAAGTTAATCAATAGTTTTAACTTTTTGAGGATGGGATTAATTACCTTAAGAGATGGTGAAGTTAGCTTCCTTAGATTTTATAATTCTGAATTTTAGGGTTAATTAATTGTTTCACATGCAATTTAGTGAGTCAATGAAGTCATCATGGGAGGTTGAACTCTTAAATTAAAACAAAATTATTTTTAAAAAAAGCGTTCGATTCATTTAACTTAAATTTTTATCATAACGTCCAAATTCAAATTTAACTAAAAACTTAATTTATCTAATTTTAATAGTAATATATCACTTTAAACTCGCTATTTTAGGTTTATTTTAATATAACTATAGTTATAATATTATTATAGAGGGGAGAGTCAATGTTATGATTGTTTAGTCCGTTTAATATGAGTTTTTTATCCAATACTTTAATTTAATTTTAACCTTAAAATCAATCCATCTAAATTTAATATGTTAATTTCATATTACATTGAAACTAGTTCATATCAATGTCAATTTAAAACTTCTAATTGAAATGATTAACTAACCTCTAAAATTTTAATTTTTGAATTTCGACTTTACAAATTCTTTAAATCTTAATTTGAAATAATAATTAAATCAAATCTCTTGTATAATATTAATCCATTAGTTTATTTTATATTTATTTTAAACATATAATTTATGAATTATTAAGTACATACTTAGTGTTTAAATATAATAAAATGATAATTTTACCTAAAAAATTAAGTCAAATGAGCCCAACTTTCTGTGTAATTATTACGTATAACATAAACACGTAAGATTAAGGTTGTGTATTGAATCTTTTTAGATTATGTACTTCAGCGAAACTTTAATTAATAATTAAGAATATATTTATTTTGGAAGTCTTTAATTTAATTTCTTTTTATTTTTATTTTTGTTAACGAAATGCACCAACTTGGATTTTTGTTTATATATATATATATATCCCTAAGAGCATTTTACTTGGACCGGTGAGATGGCAATTTTGTCAAAGTAACATTTTGAAAGTGACCGAGAGGCAATTGGATGAAATAAAAATTTAAAAAAAAAAAGAAAAGCTTATAATAAAATATTAAATAAAATAAAAAAGAGAGAGACTCAGACAGGCTTGCGTGGGACAGAGAAAGGACACTATGATGGGTTTTCTTGCACGCGTCCTCGGTTTTATTTTTCAAATTCTCTTTTTTTAAAAAATACAATAATAATATTATTACAATATATTAAATTTAATAAAATTAGGAAAAAAATGCCACGTCATCTCAGTAAATTCAGACCTGCATAATTATAAGTATGGAGATTGTCAGTTATTTAAATTATTTATTTATTTATTTAAACTAATATGACATGACATGACACAAGACATGACATGTGTCATGTCATGTTGTAATTTTTGATACTCTGCTAAATTTATGGTGGGTGTGTGATGTAATGGTGGTGGGAGCAGCTATTATGTTTGGCCTAATCTAAAACCACAAAATTAGGGTTCAGACACATCATTACATTTTCCATGACTTTTTTTAAGAAAACATGTTGAATACTTTTAGATAATTAAAATTATAATTTTTTTGAAATAATTAATGAGCATTTACACCAACAACAATATAGAGTTGTTTATATAATATAAAATATATACAATACATAATATAATTTTTAATATTTTAATATTTATTTATTTTTATTATTTTTTATACTTATTACTTATAAACAACTTCTTTATTACTTAAGGATAAGATTACATATTATTGAACCTTGTTAAATTTCGCTTACCAATAAGATTTTGTTATATGATATATATATATAGGTTATGGTCAAAAAATTATAAAAGTAAATAAATAAGCTAAGGATAAAATTAAACATATTAAACCTCACAAATAAAGCTTTTTGATTATAAATTATTCATTTTTAATGTCAAATAAAACTAATTTTAATGCCTAATATATTTTAGTATTTTAAGAGTGTTATATACTTAGTCCACACACTATTTTTAAATTATGTTATTATTTTAATACATTCTAAAAAAATTTAAAATATATACACTAATTTATAAGATTTTTTAAAATAAATTTATGGATAAATCAACAAATCCAAATTAATTAAAATTTATAAGTCAATACAATGCTTTTATTATTGACTCATCGTGTTCTAAGTGGTTAAAATAAGAGATATTTATGAATTGCAACTTGAATTTAATATCATAAATTAGTAAACAAAGGAGCTCTACTGATTGGACCGCTTACTTTGAAAAGAAAAAATCATTATATCCATAGTTATAAATAATGAATTGAAATTTGAAACAAGGGACAAGAATAAATGAAAGAGGCAGTGTTACAGGAAGTTCAAGTTTTACCTTTGTATACAATTATGGCAAGGCCATGATTTTGTGTTGAAATCTTTGTACCAAGACCTGGTCCACACATTAACATCTAGATTTGGTCTACTCAAGTAGTGATAGAGAAAAAAGAAAACAGAAACTAATGATCTCTCGTTGTACTCAAAAGGTGGAACGTCCACTCTAGACGCCCCATACTTTGGCCCAATATATTATATAAGGGAGGTAAATCTCGATTTGATCTCAGCTAGCTTATCGGAAAAACGACCCAGTACTCACTAATGATCTCTCCTGCTGGCATTAGATCGATGTTAGTATATATGATAGAATCTCATGAAATCATACCTGAGAAAAGAATCACTCTAGGTAGCTTTCCTTTCCATGAACATAATCAGTATTTTCAATAGAAAGTGGACCTTCATTTTCATAAATTTCTTTGGAGAACATGACAACATATCATATCCTCGTAACATTCACAGCCAAGAAGCCTCTTCAAATTGCCCTATTCATTGATCTCTAATCATTCAAGTGGTTTGGAATCTTTGAAAGGTTCACAAATGTTGTGAGCCCAGAAATGGGTGATCCTCAAAACTAGGAAACAGAATTTACTCTCATGGTCACTTCATTTTCATGTTCATTCGATTGTAACCTATTCAAGTAAAGCATCACTCCCATATATATATATATCTCATTTTCACTAGCATTTTGATGTTATAATTCTATCCCATTTCAGCTTCTTACTCCACCTATTCACAGCACTTAAGCTTTGTTTGTTTAGTGGTAACATTTCCTAGCTTAAGAGGTATCATGATAAGTACTCCATTAGTGGTCAATTTGATACTGAAAGACAATTTAAAAAGTTTCAAATTCAAGTTCTTAAGATTAAAAAAAATCTTCAAATGATTTATTTAAAATACATGATTAATAAATTATTATATAATTTTACGTGTATGTTTAAAAAAAAGGTTAAATTTATTAGATCCTTTTGGTTTAACAAATTATCAATATACTTTTTAACTTTTGAAAATTATTAACCATTAATTTCTGTTTAAAATTCTAACAATAGATTTAATAATGACATTTTTTATACATGACATTACGCATAACACTACGCGATACACGCAAAATGATGTCATTTTCAAATTTGCAATTAAGGTTTGCAATAAAAGTTGATGGACTATAAACTAAAATTATAAGATCGTCATCATTATCACACCCAATATGAAGTTTCACAATGAAGCGAGATTTGGGGAGGTCTGATAATATGCAGCTTTATTCCTACATAATAAAAAAGTTGTTTTCAATAGACTTACATGCAAATGAAATAATAAAAAAGTGACGTAAGTTAAAAAATAGTAAATAAAATTATAATAAATATATAAATAAATATCTAAACAGCAATACTCCATGGATGGTGAAGCTTTGTTTTAAGTAACCACTTCAAAATTCTCACTTCTCGAAAAAAAAAAAAAAACTCTGTGGATATATAATGGATGGTAAAGCTTTGGTTCTCCTAACTCTTCCACTAGCTATTGCCATTTCCAAACTTATGTGAGGGTTAGTGTCTGAAGAGTGCCTCTTAAGATAGTAATACCTTATTATGTTTCTTGATCTTGCATGTCGATGTTGGAGTAATAATTTGGTTCGACATACCAAGCCATGGCATGCAAATAAGGTGACATGCACGTGACATACCCTACATCTTTTTTAAGGATATTGTAATAACAGCTCGACATGGTTGGTAGAAATACAATATAGAAGTGGGTTTCAGAGATGGAGAGGAGGCGGAGTAGGAGACAAGAGGACAAAGCATGAGGAGCTTAAGAAAGGGAAAATTATAATAGGGTCCAGAAGAAGACACTTACAAAGACTTTGAAAAATGAGCCATTTGATGGTCTTATTGTGTTTTTATTTATTTTTTTATGCATCGGCGTGAGGGTGTTCGTCACTATCTCGCTTTGTAACTAAGCAACCTACGAACCCTTTTTGTATAGAAACGCACTCATCTCACTTCTTTATACGTTACAGTTGGAAATGGCTTCTCTCTATCTCTTTCTCTTCCACCACTTTTGCTCTTCTCTCAGACAGTTACATGTAAAAAGCTGCCAGCCTCCCATATCTTATGGTTGTAATGCTTCTTTTTACGTAGGGTTCAGGTACAAGATGAGCCACTCACCGGTAACTAAGAAGATAATGTTTCAATGGAGTGTCACTTTTCAGTAAAATCTTTTTTTTTTATTTTTTAATTTTAATTTAATTTAAAATATATTTATTAAAAATAAAATATGAAACAATTATAAAATTTTAAATTAAGTAATTAATTTGTTAGTAATAAATAGTATTAAATAAGTAAATAATACATATTGAATTAATAGTAAATCAAATTCAGACAAAAATGAACATAAGAGAGTAAATTAAGTTTATTATTATTATTTTCATAAAATATGAAAATTGAAAAAAAACTAGGTATGCATCGAACGTGAAGTGAATTCTGTCAATGAAGTTATTGTTTTTGTGCAGACATCGATATTCTATTGTGGGGAGCCTCCTAACGGTTATAAAACTGATTAGATCTTAGAGGAGCTTCGTCTCAACCCTAATACAGTTTATGGCAAGGAAACTAACCACATCATTCAACAAAGGGTAAATTATTTTCCCTTTTTAAGTGCTTGATAAATACATAGATTTTTTTATTACTTACCAGTGAAAATGCAATATAATGTTTTAAATTGATACAGTAGTTTTCAAACCGACTTTAACTGTAATACATAATTATGATTCACAATATAAAACACTTATGCAAGGGGAGCAAAACCATCCTTTTGCACCAAATTTCAAATTCTTA
>JANSVB020000091.1:1958547-1974795 GCA_025504935.2 Erythroxylum haughtii
AATCCTAGTAGCAGCGCCCAATCCTATCAAAATCAGTCAGAACCACAAGTAATTCACGATTTTGCTTCCAGGATTTCCAGGTAAAAGACCTGCTGATGATAAGCTGCTTGTTTTGACCCCAGAAAGTTGGGAACAGGTGGCTGGGATTAAGAAAGAAAGATGGCTGCTGAGAAACGACAATATTGAAATGCCTAACTTGGACAAAGACATGCTTATAATTGTATGAAATCATGTACTATGAATGCATGTCTACCTAGAATTTTTCTGTGGTTCTAAGTCTTGGATGAGCACAAAATGAATCTGTCAACCCTAGTCCTTGGCAATTTATGTGATTCTGTCGTGTCTTTGTATGAAAGGATCGATGGATTGCCGTAGGAGAACTGAGCTCTGTTTCTAATCAGTCCTTCATTATTCATTTGAAGATTAAGAAGCTTTTGACCATCAATTAACTCTTCTTAAACATCTTCTAAATTAGCTAATCATGACGAGTGCTTGACTTAAATAATGATTTACCAAGTTTAAGCTTTAATTAGAAGACATTTTAGTTCTTTTGTTTACCTGAATGATAAAGAAACTCAACTGATTCAATCGGTTCAATCGTTTTTTTAACAATTCTTATTATAAAAAATTGATCAATTTATTAATTAATCGGTCAATTTTATTAATGATTAGTCATTATAAATTAAAATAAATGAATTAATTTAACAATATCTTTTTTAACTAAAGTTTAAATTTTTCGATGGGTAGGAACAATTTTTTTATTCATATTTAAATTTTTTAATTTTATTCAATCTTTAGCTAAATTTTTGACGTTTAATACAAGCTAAACCTTAAATTTCTTATCTTACCGGTTTAACTTTTAGCCCAATTTTTAAGACATTAGTTTAAAGTGTGTGGATAATATATAGTCAAATTGTAAAAACTTAAAAATCATATTTAATAAAATTTTAATAATTAATTACAATTAAAACCTAAAAATCTTATACTACTAGAAATATAGAAGATTGTGGAAGAAAAGAAAAGAAAATAATTTTGACTCTCAAGGGGTAGGATAGTCTTAGTCCAACCTTAACAATCCTAAGAATAAGATGCTGCTTTTAATTTCTTTTTTCCAAGAGTACCGGAGAATTTAAGAATAATAGACATTTTCTTTTTTATTTGGCCATCAGTGTCAAATCATATCTTTATCTTTAATTCGCGGATTCAAACTTCCCTCATGTATACAACTGTTTAAAATTTGGGGTCGGAATTTTGCTTTCTGAAAAGGATCTATCCGATTCCAGCGAGAATTAGTTTGAGTGTGGATAACTTAAATGTGTCTTTCAATAGTTGAGACCCTTCTAAAATACCTCACGGATAACAAAAAAAAAAAGAATAATGTATGGTTATAGTGAAAGGTTGACTAAATTCAATTTTTAGTTACAAGTTGCATCACAAATACAATTCTCTTTGACCAGTTTTTCTTTTAACTTGTTTTCTCCACAAGCAAAAGTCAAAGAAGGAATCTAGATTACAAAAACTAAGATATAGACCCTATTACCAAACATTTTTTGGACAAAAATTTGGTATTGAATGAGAAAATTTTGTCTTAGTAACTCTTTCGGGCAGTATCAATCGGTAATTAGTGTATCAATAAATTATTAATCAGAATTATAATTTTTTTAAAAAATTAGGAATAAATTAAAAAGAAATTTTTTGTGTATAAAATAATAATTACTTATACATAAAAATTATAATAAAATTATCTATAATTTATTTCAAAAATAATAAAATTACTATTAAATAAGATTTTTTTATATCTGGTTATAGATTATAAAACTAAATATATTAGTTTAATACAATCATATTTAATGTTTTTGAAATTTACATTTTTTATATTGATAATATACTTTTTAATATATACATTAAAATAAAGTAAAGAAATTGTATAAAATAATATATTAAGGGAGCATTTAGCAGTTCTATAAAATTTAAAAATTATTTTATAATTTTAAAAATTATCTAGAATAATATTCAATATTGATCAGTACTGGTATCGTATCGTATCAAAAACATTGATACCAAAGCATTTCTTTGTTTTGTCTTTAAACAAGTTACATAACTTTTGCTAAAAATAGTTAAATTTAATTAAACTCAAATAATCTAAAGCCCAATTGACATCAAACCAGGAAGAGTTTTGGAATTCGGCCTCAAGGAACTTGAGCCGTCATTCTTTTTCTTTTTGTGCACTGGTAAGAGTAACTACATACACATGTTGATCTGATATTACCAACCACCAAGAGGCTTTTGTGATTGATGTTAGGTCACCAGAGTGTTGTCAATTTCAAGAATTTGAATCAATTTTCATTTAATATTTTTGCAAGTCTACAACAACCTTTTTTCCTGATACTCCATTGATGCAACTAACAGCACCTACCAAAGCTTCCTTCTTTACCCACCATGTGACTTACAGGATAGGGCATGGGGAAAAAATAAATGAAACTGACTGTTGTCACTGAAACTGAATCAAGTTCTTTTTTCATCATCATCTTTTGTTTTTCCTGGCTTTTTTAATCTTCCTAGGACTGTATTGAAACTTAAAGCAACAAATTACGGCAACTTCGGCCAGCCGGCAGGCTGTCCCGCCCCTTTCACCGGTAGCTACGATACGAAGGGCTATACATGGAGCTCTCAGCACAGTGCAACAAGTCCCTTGGTTGAGGGAGGCGAGAGGCCAAACCTGTTCAAGGTTGATAGATAAGCAACATGCACCTATAGTTGTACACTACCACATTATAATGGCAGATGTATCAGAAGCATAGCTAAAAGAGGTTTTACCAAGTTCATAAGCTTTAGCAGCCACTTTTGCAGCAATATGTGCTGAAATCTTTCTGATGTTAGTAAATGGTGGGTATATGCGTCCATTGTCAAAGTCGTCCTGCGTTACCTGTGAAGCCAGAGCTTGTGCTGTAGCAAGTGAACAGGCACGAAGATGCAAGTTAGTTACAATCTTTCCATATTCATTGCCTTAAAGAAACACGTCAGTCTCGAAAAATATTAATCTTGGAAATGCTACAATCGGGCACTTACAGGCTGCCAGAAGCATATCATCATGAACACGGATGGCACCAGACATAAGCAATCCCAGACCAAGTCCAGGGAAAATGTAGGCGTTATTTGCCTGCAAGAAGGGGAAGTTGAAACAATGATCATTAATCTATATGTCATATCCACCAAACTCAAGAAGTCACTTGGACTTTAAATCCTACCTGGCCAGGGACATAAACTTTCCCCTCATATTCTACAGGAGGAAATGGGCTCCCACTTGCAAAAATGGCGCGACCCTGGATGTGACAATGAGAGGAAGATAGTACATAAGCATCAAATTACGTAATGAAGGAAAGCTAGCTAACTTTCTGCCCCAAAGATAGCTGATGAAACAGACTTGTAAGGAGATAGATTAGCATATACTACTTGCGTTACCTTGCTCCAAGTGTAAGCTTCTTCTGCTGTACATTCAGACTGTGAGGTTGGGTTGGAAAGGGAGAGAATAACGGGTTTCTGCATATATATGAAAGTTAAGTTATCCTTCCAAACATTATCCAACACAGAAGTGAAAGAATATACAGAACTTTACCTCATTGAAGGAGGCCATAGCCTCAACCACTTCTTGTGTAAATGTCCTTCCTACTCCTGAAGTTCCAATTAACACTGTAGGCTTAATGTCCTGATGACATAAGAGAAGACAACAAAGAGACTTAAGACATCATTGTTTTCCTTTACTAAGAAAATGAAGGATGAGGGGAAAGAAGGACGGAGTTCGCACATTAACAGCTTCCAAAAGAGTTTTAATAGGTTCATGCTCATGGGCCCAGGGCTTCTTGAAATGTTGGAGTGATTCTCTTCGGGAGCTAACAATCAATCCCTGCAAAGTAAATTGCAAGTTACACGATTAGATAACACGAACATAACGAAGCAAATAAGGGTGCTAGAAAAAGCTAGAAGCAATAGCAGGCCGCTACCTTTGAGTCCACAAGCCAAATATTCTTACGAGTCTCTTCCAGCGGCAAGTTCGTCTGGATTTAAAAGTCATCTTTCAATTACAACTGTTTCAATTTATTTGATATCTATATTCACTTTCTCTAGGAAAAAGATTGTCAAGGATTATGCAACCGGACCTGTTTAGACATCTCAAGGGCTATGAGTTCGGCAATTCCAGTGCCAGCCTGTAAGCAGATAGTTGCAGAGATTAAGACAAAAGAGTCTCTATTACCATACAACTAGCAAAAATAATGCGGATGGTGGTTCGATGTTGTCAGTGTTGTTTAGAGGGCTATGTATATAGTCGTGATATCTGAAAAACTACATAAGCAACTATCAGAATATCTGAAGACACTGAATTTGCTTTCCCCTATCTCAGCTTGGGTAGATTCCAACTCTTGAAGATTCACAAAATCCTAAAATGTTTTCCTTATTTATAGTGAAATTTTCAAATTTTAGGTGATTCAACATTATCAATACAACGTAGCATCAGCTCACCTCTCCAGCACCAAGAAATAAGAACCTTTGGTCAGCTAAGGTCCCTCCAACTAATTTTAGAGCTGCAATAAGTCCTGCTAGGACCACAGATGCAGTACCCTGAAATTTTAAAGGAAATATAAGAAAAGTTACAAGACTGCATATGAAACATACTTAAAATTTTAATAATGGTAAATGTAAAGGAATTTACCTGAATATCATCGTTGAAAACAAGATGAGTTGTACCGTATTTTGCAAGTAGATCGAAAGCATTGTGATTTGCAAAGTCTTCAAACTGAAAATTTTATGATTACATCAATGCATGCAAATAAACAATCCATATCAAACAAAACAACAAATAAAAACACGAGGTCCTTGAAAGATAGTCACCGGAAAAATACCTGAATTAGGACCTTTTCACCATAATTCTGCTTGACTGCAGTCATGAATTCATGCAGTAGTTCAGCATATTCCTACAAAAAAGAATACAAAAGAAAGAGAAACCGCTTCAAAAAAATTGTAAGAGTAAGTTTACATGCGACGAGAAGATCCAAATAAGATGGATGATAACCTGTCCAGTAGCCCTTCTCTGCCTGAGCCCTATGTAGAACTCATCATTTAACAGGTTCTCATTGTTTGTGCCCACATCAATTGTCACAGGTAAGCACTGTCAATCAGCCATGAGTAATTACTTTTCAGATGATTATAAGGAAGATTAAGCAAAATGGAATGCTGATCACATCCTATTCCTGTATGTTCATTCCAAATTAGTACCTTATACAGACATCAACTATAAAAATTATGGGAGCAAAATGAACTACTAAAACAACATGAGAACTTTCTAGAGTTCATAGACAGCAATATCACATGGTCTAAATTCTGCAATATGGAGGCTCACGCCTTAAAGGCAATAATAGAGCAGTCAGACCCATATTCTAAACCTTATTGATTCTTCTAAAATTTTGGTATCACAAACAAGGCAGCTTATCTAGGTTACATGTCCTGATAGACTAAAGTATCAAGATTGAGACCAAGAGAGACGGAGTACGTATATATATATATACACATATATATATTTAACTACTTACGGCTGAGGGACGAACTCCACCAAGTGCTGTATACAAGGAAAGTTTCCCCACAGGGATTCCCATACCCTATAAATAACAGGACTAAGTCAGTTACATATGAATGAACATGCAAGTGTATTGCCTGTGAAAGTGAGAATGAGGGCGAGATGCAAAAGCATAGAAAACTGGCAAAAGTAAATTATTTGAAACTTTTTAGTCGAGAGCTCACATGGCATCCAAGGTCGCCTAACCCTAAAATGCGCTCACCATCAGTGACAACAATTACTTGAATATTCTTCTCAGGCCAGTTCCTCAGTACCTCAAGAATTCTTCCTCTGCATAAAGCCACTCGGTAAGCTTCTAACCAGAAAGAAAGATAGCATGTAACAGGAATTACTTGGCCATAGTATAAGCTAGGATTAGCAGTTGTACTTCTCTTTCAAACTGATGTAGAGCCCCTGAGGGCGGCTGAATATACTACCATATTTCTGGCAAGCTTCACCAACGGTTGGAGTGTAGACAATCGGAAGCATCTCCTCAACATGATCAATAAGAAGCTTGTAGAACAGCTTTTCATTTCTTTCCTGCAATTACAGTAGTAAATTTATTTTCCAAGTAGGCAACATCTAGTTAAGGTCCAAGAATATTGCTTCAACCAAAGAACAAAATGAGGCATGGAATGCATTTTTTTCTCACTAGTATTTGCATGTTCAGGTTTATGCTTCTGACTTGCAAGTCTAAATTAACTTAATCACTTAAACTTAATACACATCTCATGTCAACGGATGTGAAGAAATGTGCCATTACCTGAAGGTCCATCATAGCCATGTATCTCTGAATTGGAACTTGATACTGGCGTATAATATGCATCATTTTCTTGACCTGATAAAGATAAGTAGCAGAAAGATTAAATGTGTTTCATCAAAAGATTGGAATACGAACTTAAGAACCACTAGAACATGGATAAATATGGCATCGAACCTGGAGCTCCTGAGAAACAACTGTTGGGGGGAGAAGGCCTCGCAGGTAGTGAGCATCCCTCTCCTTATCAGTGAAAGCAAGCCCTTTATTATGGTGGGGATCTCGTAACAAAGTGTATCCACTGCAGTCAGAAAAACGAAAAAAGGCTAACCCATTACCAGCTGTAGCAACATAGGTTCTCAAAGAAGCACAACAAAGAAGAATAAGTAAAAGGAGCCTAAATTGAAAC
Source organism: Erythroxylum haughtii (assembly GCA_025504935.2). Lineage (NCBI taxonomy): Eukaryota > Viridiplantae > Streptophyta > Magnoliopsida > Malpighiales > Erythroxylaceae > Erythroxylum > Erythroxylum haughtii. The sequence continues at coordinate 1,965,322 of JANSVB020000091.1, forward strand.
AGATATAAGAACTTATCAGGGAAATTGAAGAATGTAAGTCAGGGAGGAAGAAAGGAATTTGTTTCGGGGGTTAATTATTGCCAGAAAAGATTCCAGATTAAGTACTTAATCTTGCTGCATATGTTGCTCTTTTGAGTAAATGAAACTCATAGTCGAAGTTCCACTTGGAATCATGACAAAGAAAATGTGAAATTCAACAAGCCAAGGAGTCCATAGAAAATAAAACTAAATATTGCCTAAACCAACGACCGACAAGAGACATTGGTGATATCGACATCCATTAAGCAACAATATATGGCTAGTTAAAACTTACCTGGCAACAGAGAGAGCCCAGGGTGTCACAAGCTGGTCCTCGGTGGCTGTGTCCTCGCCATAAACATCCTGGACACCGCCAGCAACAGCTGTTTTGGCGTCCATCTCAACAACAGACGCTCCATCTCGTAAAGCCTTCAATGTGCTCTCCATAACTACACTGCCGTTTAAGTCCCTATCGGAGCTTACAGCTGCTACGATCTTCAATGAAGAAGGAGCTGATGGGACTAACCCTCTATGCCTCCCGGAAAACGGGCTACAAGAGCCTGAGATGCTCTTGTTATTCTGTTCGACACACGAATAAAAGACATCGTGTTATCAAGCACAGTATTTGATAAAACGAACCGAGAAGAAAACAAGTGAAACTTTCTAGATTGGCATGAATCCAACAAATTTTTACTCTTCCTCTTCTTCATGAAAAAAATCGAAGTTTTGATTTTGATTTTTTTTGGTTGGAAAATCTCATCTGAAATGGTCTTATGAGGAGCGCTGAAAATTGAAAATGGAATCTAAACTTTCGCAATGCAGTTGGATTGAAAAAGTTTCAATTTTTCATAATTTTTGCAACTTAGAATTCGTGACAAGTTCCAACTGAGAGATCCAAAGGGGACAAAAGCCAAGGAAACGAAAGCCAGAAAAGCAAATAAGACAAAGATAAGGCGAACTCGTTAGAAGCTGAAAGGGCCAGCATGAGACATTAATACATAGGATCAAAGTTGGTTTCAGAAATTAAAAATTAATAATCTTGATATCATGAATAGACACTGAAAGAACAAAAACGTATCCGGAAGGACCGGAACGCAAAGCGGTCAAATTTCATTGCAAAAAGACAAAAATTTGCTAGACCGCCGGAAAGCTAATCGATAAACACGAGGCCATGCATTAACCATACAAACATGTTTAATTGTAAAAGATGTGAAAAAGAAGAATACCCAGAAACGGATATGGGCTTGAAGAAGAACAAGGACGTGAAAAATCCAAACTTTGTAGATTAAGATGTGAAATGCAGAGATAGGAAAACAATGTAGCGGATCTTTTGAACAACAATGAGAAGCTGAATTTGGAAAAAGAATGAGGTTTGGTTTATACTTACCAAGAAACTGCTTCTGTTCAACGAGATCATAGCGATAGGACGTGTAAGGAAAGACAGAGTCTTTCGGTTGTTATAAGCAGTGGACCGATCTCACTGCGTTTCAGATAGAAAAACCAGACGATATAATAGACAGTAGAGAGAGTCTTCAGGGAATGACACACGCGAACAAGAAAAGCTTCCTTCTTGTTTGCCTTTTTAGTCTCTCCTCTTCTCTCTCTCTAAAGCAAACAAACCCAAAAATCCAGGCAGCGAGAGAGAGAGAGAGAGGAAGAGGAGGGCTGAATGAATATGGCGTTCGGAGAAACAGCAAGGAAGCAGCCTAATAACGTGTCTGAACGCTCTTTCATTGTCACACTCTCTCTACAGAAAATGACGAGTATCAACTGATATTTGTCTGAATATTACCTCTGTGCCATAAGGACCCTCGTGGGACCATAATTGTGTTCGTGGTCTTCCATCGCCATGCTTGGATTTGTGGTTGTGATCTTGAGATTGCTTGTGCATAGCGATATACTGCCATAGGTTAGGTGGTGAAACGTGAAATGTCATGTGCCTCGGCTCCGTACCATTTCACCTATCCAAACATGTCGTTTTATATGTAAACAAATCCAAAACGACCTCATTTTGAAGTGAAAACAGAGTTAAACAAGTTAGGTGCCAAGTCTCATCTAACAATGTTACACATGTTTACGATGTAGTCATCTTTAGTTTCGAGTGTCCGTATCATTTACAGTGTACTTCTTCCGATTCATAACAAGAGTCGTTTTAAAAAAATATACGCTTATTAAGAAAGCTAATAAAATTATAGATATACCCTTATTAATACTCCCATGTGAGAGAAATTGCATATTAAATTACCTTGAAATTGTGATCTGTATAATTAAGATGAGAGAGAAATGAAAGGTTAATTTTGGAATAAAAATTATAAACATGCATACAAAGTCAAGAGTGACACTTATTTTGAATAATTAAAATGTATCTAAAACGACTCTTATTATGAATCGGAGGGAGTAATAAAAGTAAGGTAAAGAGAGGACAACAGTTGTGCTGATTAACTTGCTAATTATGTTTTTACTTTGAAACTCGGGTTGACCATTTTTGATAGAGCACTTTCTGGATGTGCCACTCTCCTTCGAAAAGATATGATAGGGGTTAGCCTCCCTAAGAGAATCTTGTAATTGTGTTATTTCCTTTGTAAGAAAATAAAAATAAAAGTAAGCTAAAGACCATTATATAGTAAGTGTTGTTATATAAAAAAATTATAACAAATCCTTTTTTTATCTTTTAATTAATGATTAAAAAAGTTAACTGATTCTACCGATATTACTATAAAAAATCTTAATTCAACCAATTTTTGATTAGGTTGTTAAATTTTTGACTGTATTTACTTTAATAATTTTTCTTACGAATAACTGATAAATTTATTAATTAATCGACTATTTTTTGTAAATTAATAAATTGTTCTTTAGTTAGCAAAAATAATTTCTTTCGATCGAATTTTAAATTCTTCAATTTTATTTAATTTTTAGTCGATTTTATAACAATGTAATGTTAGATGAACCTTCTACATCATAAATATCTTATGTCAAGCAATTATTTAATAATATAATTATTTAGTAATATTTCTGCTTTTTAATGTATTATTTTTAAATTATTAAAATAATTATCTAAAGACGATCTTCGATATTTGCTTACGAAACCTTGTCATTTTCTTACATGCCAAACATAAGATAACCCATGAGAAGAAAGAATTTTGAGAATCCATGGAATAAGACACTTTCCAACGTAGAATCTGAGAATGACAAGAAAAGAAATATGTTTTTGGGGACTCCTCCCAGAATATTTCCATCACCAACTAAAGATCAAGTTGCAGGGTTTGGATACGGCTTTATCTGTTATCAACACCAAAATGACAAATCCTAAAGAACCAAGCTGTTACTTTCATGGATGGATGTGTATATCTTCTAATCTTCTTACATTATCACCTTTGATATCTGCTAATTGGAATAATCATTTACCATATTTAACATACGAATCTGGGGGAGGTCATGTGTGAACAAATAAAATAGTTTGGTAGAGAGAAGCCATGGTCTAGTGATCATCATCATCTGACCTCTACTTGGCCACTGGCCTGCAACCAAAACCTACGCCAAGTTGCAGCCAACTGTGTGAAACAGTAAGTTTGACAACTACCGCTGTCGTTACAATCGAATTGTGCAGAGCGGAGGGCCACTTCCTTTATATTTCTGATACTTCAATGATATGTACTGCCACTCACCTACATTTCTCAGCTTTTAAGCTTTCTTCTCATTCCTTGTTCACATGGCATCTTCTTCTCCCAATTGGTGTGAGGTTCCCATAAATTTCTTTATCTTTCTTTCCCTAGTTCTTTTAATGCCCTTTAAGGGTTTGGAATAAAACTCTTTGGCTCCATCAAATTTGTTAAAAGAAAAAGATTTCAAATTCTTAAGACTTAATGAAGATAAAGAAAAAAAATGTTAAAATTGTATCAAAATTTTTTTTGTAAGGTATTTTTAGGATAAAGTTGGACCCAAATTTATCACGATATTATAGTCTTAAAAACTTATCTCAGTAATTTGAAAATATATCCGACCCGTTGTAGCCCTTTGTTTAATATATCTATCAGATATTTAGCCTTACTCTAGGTTGAAAAGAGAGTGTCAAAAATTTCACATTGAGCAAATAAATAATGTTAAAATAGTTTATAAATATATAACAAAATCTCTTTTAAAAGGTATTTTTTTGTAGGAATGTAGATATCATTTTGTACCCCTCAATTAAAGGCACCCCTGTATACTCATAAAATTTTCTTTTATTTTTGACAATCTTCTTCAAAAACTTTGCATAATATGAAATTTGAGCTAATGTTTCAATGAAAGGGGATGTTAATGTGTAATTTTTTGAAAATTTCTAAGAATTTATTAAAGTTATCGTTATCTTTTCTCTTCTTCAACCTCTGAGGGTATCTAATGGGTAGCGAATAAGGCTTTTGGTATCTCTTAAAGATCGACACCAAATATAAGTGAGATTGGTGCTAATTTTATTCTATCCAATTTGTTGCACAGCTCTAGACTAACAATAGTGCTAGATGTGATTGAGAATGATGTAGCTTTGTTATATCTCCTCTATAATTTTCCTTTTCCTCAACTTTTCTTAATAGTTTCACTTCCTAATTTCTACCGGTATATGTACCAACCTCAAGTTAATTACTACTAGATGGTTATCCTTAATGTCGTTCACTTTTTGTCTTGGCCAATTGTGGAACTTACAACTCCAAATTGTGAATAGACTAATTTGATTGACTTTATCACTTTTTAAATCTTCCCTAAATTATCTAATTGTTATAATTATGCAACAACATAAGATATAAACTACTTGAGCATCTCTTCTATAGTGTCACCTTATAAAGGTGATGACTATAGAAATTGACATCTTTGTTATCTAATAAGCTTGCCTACTCCAATTCCTTGCTCTTTTTACAAGGGTTTTTAATGATTCCTCCACCCAATATTGTATATGTAGGAGAAAGGGGTCATTCATTACTTTTTTTTCCTCTATAGGCAGTTATTAATTGGCATTTTTCTAATAGTTTGTGGTTGGCTTTATGTTCAGGTATGCATAGGGAGGATGTCCATACATGCCATACTGATAACATGCCTCCCTTTTACTTATGTCATGATTCAAAAGCATTTTCATCCAATCAAATAGATCATCTAGTATGATGCTCTAAGTCTAAAAATACTTAAATATGGCAAGAGGGTGCTTTTGATTTTTCTCTTACCACTTTGGTTAATAAGTTCCTTGATAAGATATCAAATAATCTCCTTGACCTTCTCACTAGTTTTTAGTCTCTTTTGTAATAGTGCAAATATAAATATGACAGGTTAAGGTGAGGTTGTAATAAAAGAATTGTATCATCAGCTACAGTGAGTATTGGTGATGTGATCACTAGGAAACCATGTTTATATCTTTCCCAGTTTTATGAAATGCTTTCCTTTTAGTTTATGTAAAACTTTGAATATGCCTCCTTAATTCGATGATCTTATATGGATGGGAAATTGTTGGATCACGTATGGCTCGAGTATTCACAATACGCTGCAGAAAAGGCTATAACACAACATGAAGTATAACCGAAAATACACAGGATGTACGAAAATACATTTCTAACGCGGATTGATTGTTTCTTTTTTGGATTCATAGACCCTTTAAACTTTATTTGAGAATTTTAAAAATAAAAATCTCAATAAGAGTGTCTATCATACTTTCCTAAAATACCGAATCTACTGCATGATACATAAAACTTCAAGTGTCTCCCTTACATGTTGTTCGGTATACAAAAATGCACTCAAAATCTGCTTTAAAAAAGTTTTAAAACATTTTCGGAACCCAATTACTAATGTAATAAATCCAGAAAATTAAAAAAATTACTTTAAAAATTCTCCTAACTCAGAAATTGACCCAAAAGGAGCTGGGATAGCTTTAGGGGAATTTGAAAATTTTCCTTTTCATTTTTAAATTACTATAGCAGGCCATACGGTTGAATTCCCAAATTCGGCAATTGCGTGCTTCACACGCCCCCGAGGTTCGATGACTACGGAGCACACGTTACATAAGTCGCGTGCGCTGCACACGCGACTTACGTCCTCACGCATACGTTGCCCCTTGCCAAATTTGGGCCACTCTCCCTCACCACTGTAGCGTAGTCAAGCACATGCTATGTAAGTGCCTGAAGTTCTCTGACATCGGAGATGATTTCTAGCATCTTAGGATGTGATTTTTTTTTCTGTTTAGCTCGTTTTTGACCCATTTTCCATGGCTAGCCTTATGTATACTACTTTTTCATAATTATTTACATTAAAAAATAGAAAAATGAATCAAAAACTGAAGAAAACCGTAATGAATGAAAAGTGGAAAACCTTCATTTTTCGTTAACCCGATCACGTAACCGCGTTGATACCACATGTAATACGTAGCAGAAACTTTATTACGTACCTAAGATTAGACATAAAATGGTAAAAACAAAGGAAATGCATGATACCTAGTTTCGGGTCCATTCCGACGTTCAAAGTGATTTTCGACGTCCAAACAAGCTCTGATCCTCTTGGGATAGTTAAGGAAGTTAGTCATCGATGTTCGGCCTAATCCTTTCTACAGCATCCTCAAAACACGAGCTGTCTTAATGGATTAAAGAAACGTATGCTTGTGATTCATCTGAGTAACTACAAGAGACATTAACCTTTATATAGCTTCCATATTGGGCTTCTCTATTTTTCAGAATGGACATATATAACACGAGCTCTCTTAAGGCCGATATGGATTAGGTCCACACTAAAAGGGATCCATTTTTCACTCAGACTTCAACCCATTAATCTACAACATTTATTGGGTCACTTTGTTACCTTTATCTAAATCAAATTATGCAACTTAACCGACAATTTATTGGAAACCAAAATTACAATTAATAGTTGTCCATTTAATAGGAGAAAGACAAAAATGCCCTTAAGGGCAAAAATGTCTAACAAGCATCACCCAAACTTTCAATGATAGTGCTGATGAATCCTAATATTATGAATTACATTGTAAGACCATGAGGACAAATCATAATGGACATCCAGTCAACATTTATTATGCCAAACTTAACAACATTTGGCAAGAAATTGACAAGAAATGCCTAATTAAGATGGTATGCAGCACAGATTTCCAAACTAGGAAACAAGAAATTCAAAAAGATCAAACGTATGACTTTTTTGCAGGATTGGACAATATGTTCAATTATGTTCGAAGTGATATCCTTCAAATAAAATCTTTCCCAGGTATTAAGGAATGCTTCAATATTGTTCGGCGAGAGGCTCAACATCAAGTCACCATGCTCCGAGAAAGAAATAGTGGTGAAGGATGATCCATGGCAATGGTATCCAAAACCACCACATCTAACTATCGCATTCTTCTAGCTATTTAGGAATCAAAAAAAGATAAGTTGCATTGCAGCCACTGCAATGGTAAAATTCATGGTTATCTTAAATTGTTTTCCAAAAAATTAAGCAAAATAAATCACGAAACAACAGATGTTATCATGATTTCTCACTTTTCACACTCCTCTATAGGTATTTAATTAGCATGTTCAGATTCCATCTTTTCTACATTTGGATCCTCCAGTATTTGGTGTAAGACATTTTTGTCCTTAGGGATAAATTTGTCCATGCCTCATAAAGTTGGACTAACATTAATTGCAATTTTGATTTTTAAATAAATTATCGATTAAGTTACGTCATTTGATCCAGATAAAGAAAATATAGTGGCCCAATAAATGATCTAGATTAATGGGTCGAAGTCCAGGTAAAAAATGGGTTCCGATTAGTGTGGATCAGGTCCATATTGGCCTTGTGATAGGGAAGCCCGATATGGAAGCTATATAAAGGTTAAGGTCTCCTGCAGTTACTCAAGAAATCATTCATGAGCATAAGGATTCCTGACCCATTAGGGAAGTTTGTGATTTGAGGAAACTATAGAAAGGACTAGCTCGTGAGTCGGTGATCACTTTCCACTAAAGGTCCTAGGAGATTCAGAGACGTTTGGAGCTCGGAATCGGCATCGAAATCAGAGATGAAACCGAAATCTAGGTATTCCATATTACCTTCGTTTTTAATCTTTTCATGTAGATTCAGGATACGTAACAAAGCTCCCATTACGTATTACATATGGTATCAGAGTGGTTACGTGATCGGATTTGTTGGACCCCCAATTTTCTTGGATTTTTGAATTATAAACTGACATTAAATGAAGAATTTGTGGTGAATTATTCATATGAAAAGAAAAAGAAAATTCAAGAATGTAAATTGTTATATGATATTAAGATAGGTGAAATATGCTTTTGTTATTGATGTTTATGATTAATTATGACCTAAAAGGGTGTTTTGAGTTTAAATGGAATTGATAATGAATAAATTGCTTTAAATGGAGTTGAAAAGCAAGAAATGAATAATGAAAGTGTAAAATTTTAGGGAATTGCAAGTTTGACATTTTGAGGATGAATAGTAGCAGAAAGTTGACCATTTTGAGGTGAAATTTTTGTGAATTTTTCTGGGTTGATTTAGGCATAATTTGATACAATAATCTTCGTGAAAGCTGTAACTTTTGTTGAAAGCTTTCTATCGCCTTATCGGGATTGAAAGTTATGATCTTTCAAAGTTAAGGTTATTTTGCTTTGTTTTTAAAAATCCTCATAAGTGTAGTTTTGTGTGTACTATGTTTTGAAAAAAAATTTGGACTGATGTGGTTTGAATTGGAGTAAGTGGTCTACATGAAAGTTACAGAGAAATTTCATAGCTTTACAATGATGTATAATATGTTATTTTTGGTTATGGAATTTGGAAGATATGAAATTTGGAAGTTTACATATTGTTTTAGGATGACAAATTTGGAGTTTGGAATCAAGAGCTATGAATTTTTTAATTTTCGGTTATATATATATATGTATATTAAAAAAAAGAAGAAGAAAAGGGGTCAGGGCACTGCTCGCCCTTGCGAGGGCGAGCAGGCGAAAGCGCTCACCTGAGGTGAGCTCGTCGCAGGAGACTAACTCGCCCCGGGAGCTGCTCGCCAAGCACGCGGCCTTTTCCCCATGCTACGCTGTTTTTCCCTCCCTCCGTGCGACGCCGTTTTGGATTTCCTCTATTTGTGTTGTTTCCTCCCCAATCCGACCCTTTCCAATCTTTTTCTCATATCTTTTCCGTCCGACATCCGATTGATTTTATTTTTGAAGCGTTGGATTCCTAAGACATCCCTCTATCTGTCCATGGGAAATTTATTATTTTTGAGATTAAATTGAGGATGATGGATTTAATCAAAATGAGTTGGATAATTTTCTAAACATGGTTCAGTATTTTGGCAAATTCTTGATGTGTAGAGATCCAATTGAGCTGATTCTTGTTTAAACATAAAATAGAGACATGGGGCTACAAGTCACATGATGGAATTGAATTTCAATTTAGCCCCTAAGACTTTCAATTTCTGAATTGAAGTCGGGTTTAGTGTTCAGTCTTGGATTA
>JANSVB020000091.1:1984093-1997024 GCA_025504935.2 Erythroxylum haughtii
ATACCCACCAAACAAACACCCCCTTAAGCAAGGGTTGGGTTGAATTTTTCAAACTCAAAACTTAAAATATTTTTTATTAAATTCAAATTTGATTCAAAATTTTGTTAAATTAAGGTATCATTTTATTCCACTTCTATTTTTTTATTGTAGTTTTTAGTTTTTAGTTTTTTCATCTTTCATCTTTCATCTTTCATCTTTCGTCTTTCGTCTTTCATCTTTTGTTTTTTGTTTTTTTTATTTAAATCAAAATCCTCTTTGATTGTTATTGTCAATATAGTCATATTTTTAACATTTATAATAATTACATATTAGATAAATCTTAAAGATAAATTATTTTTAATTAAAGAAATTTATTTTAATCTTTTATATAAAATTAATTAGCAAATTATTGATAAAACTATTTTATTTTTTAAAATAAATAATTTAAATTTAAGTTTTTATTTAAAAATTAATATTTATTTTTAATATATTTTAATTATTAACTCAAATTTTATTTGAAATTATATATTTTGAAGATATTTTAAATTTAATTTAATTTATTGATAATTATTATATTAATTTATTTAATTTAATTATAAAAATTAAATAAATTATTAAGTAAAATTAAATCATTCATAATTCTTACTAATAATTAGTTTAAATATATTAAATAATTAAATAACATATATTTAATTGATAACAGATTATATTATAAACATAAAAACAAAAACTAATTTTTATATCATAATTTTTAAAAACAGGAAGAAATAAAAAATTCAAACAAAATTTTTTATTGAATTTGAAAATTAAAAATAAAATATAAACAAACTGATCCTAAATTTTATCAACTGATTTCAAAATGAGAGATATATATATATTTGGTAATCTTATAAAATAACGGATATGAGAACCTTCCATATAGTTTGATAATTTTAGGTACCTTGATGGCTTTATAATTCCTGAGGCATTTTTAAGGATCGTGAGCTTTCTTCTGTTAGCTAAGCTAATCCCAAGCATAGCAAGAGCAGATTCTGTGATGTTTCTGACTGCATTTGGGAGGGTAGGAAGTGCCCTGTTCCCAACGTAGCAATCTGCTTCCACTGTCAAATTCTCAAACCTCACTTCCACTGTGGGCAGTTGGATTCCAACCCTACACAAGATCAAAATAGTTAGTAGCAAGCATGGGAACGTAAGCTGACATTCCGATGTGTTTATATATAATGCAAGAACGTTAAGCAATGAAACAAGAAGGAAGCAGTAATGCAGCAGAGAAATGGAAGAGAATACGGCTACTTGTCTATTCTTTCTCTGAATTTATTCAAGAACCGTTCGTTGTCTTCCTCAGCAACCTTAAAGAGGTTGTCAACAAAGCTCTGCCTCTCGTTCGCGTCCAGCACTCTAACATCAACTGTTTCAGGGACAACAGTAGTTCTCTCGGTATGTTCCAAGTAAGAGTTGATGATAGTTGTTCTTAACCTATCAAATGTAGGCAGTCTTTCAATGGCTGCCCATTTTAGGGCTTCCTCGTCTTGGTCGAAAGACCTATGCCTTCTGGAGTAGTGCATCCCTGAAGAGAACACACTTTCCATAGCGCTGCTCAGCTTTCTGCTTATGTTCCTGCTCAGCTGACCATCCATGGCTTCTATTGTTTCAACCGTGGATCTCGATTGAATTTAGACAAAATGAAGAAAACCCAGATCATTTAAAACCTTCTTACATGTATTGAATGAATTAAATACACATTGTTATAACAGTTTATGTTTTGTCTATATTTGTTGGTAGGTTGTGTATTGTTCTGTTTGATTTAGTCAAAGGTAAATCATACATAAAACAGACCAATCTTTGAATTATAAGCAAATTATTAAATATATGGTCATCTTTATTTATGCTTATTACGTATCATTTTTTATTTTTAATCCATAAATTAAATTATATAATTATGTTAAATTATCCAATAAATTAATATTAAATAATGAGTTTGATTCAATTAACACTCTAATACATCCTTATTCTATTATTAAAGTAAATCGAAATATAAAGTTAAAAATTGAAGCAAAAAATTAGACAGTTTAAAATTTTTATAATTGAATCAGCTTAACCGATTAAGTCTTTTAATCATTACTCCTCTCACAACTCGTATGAACACATTTTTCAAAACTTTTAACATTTGGAAATGGAAATTTTTCTGGTGTTAATATAGTTAATTAATTTGAATAAGTTGAATTAAAAATGAACATAAGGGCTTAGGTGGGATAGTTTGTAATTTACATGCATAGGGTTTACCTTCTTGGATGGATTTAAGGTTTAGTCACGTAGTTATTGTTTTGTTCATTTGGGACGGCTTGATTCCTTAATTTGAATGCTTAGAAACATTACAATTCATCACTTCATTGTCAACATAAGCATCCATTAATTGGTTTAGTAATCTTCGTTTTGTCTTTTTGATTCAATGGGAGGGGACGGCAGCTTCTGGTAGACGTATAGGAATCGGCAATGAAGGAAGGCGACGTGCGCATAACAAGGACCAAAATTAATTTCTTAATTAGTGAAATTAAATCGTCATTTATTTGATGTAAAGATACCATTATTAGTATATTCTCTTAGTTAAATTATTATTTTTAATGAAGTTGAAAATTCAAAATTTATCAAAATTTCTTGATTGAATAAGTCTCTTATTTATATTAAGCGGTCTATTTAAGACATAGTTTTTGATTTTTTTTCAATGGCTATAAATTAAATTTATTTTAATTCGTAATAAAAATAAGTATTTGTTATATCAAATTTATATTATTATGATTTTTTAAGAAAAGATTGAAGTAAAATAAAAAATTGTATAAATTATTTTATAATTTTAAAAAATCAAAAATAGTATTTTAATCTTAATTATAAGATTGTCTAATTACGTAATGAAATTAAGAAAATATATTATATTTACATATTAAGATTATACAGTAGAGTAATTAATGTTTTAATAACACTGTAATTTTCTACTAAATCGCATCATATAATCCTAGCCAAAAAGAAAATCTTTAGTTGTAGATGTTATTTAAATTACATTGATCTACTGCAAAAAGCCCGTCTAGCTCAGTTGGTAGAGCGCAAGGCTCTTAACCTTGTGGTCGTGGGTTCGAGCCCCACGGTGGGCGACTTATTTTTATTATTTCAATGGAATTAGATATGCTGAAATGTCTTCAAATTTGGTTTGGCTTCATGAAAATGAAAGCTAGATTAGTTTGTAACAATGACTATAACCTCTCCTGAAAGTTCACAAACATTTTGTAATTTCCTTTTTGTTGATGTCATATCAGGAATAGTTATGGGTCTGCTGAGTCATTTGTTTGATGGTTTCAGGATCAGGATCGTTCATTTCTGTTTTGGATAAACTTTTGCAGGCCAAGCAAAAGTTGACAGTAGTCGAATGAAGACAGGAGCAGCTGTTTTTCAATAATGTGATTCCTGTAAAGATGAGCTGGATTGATGCTTCAAGCAGAATATCTATGAAAAGGTTAATGAGACAGCAACCAAGAACTTTTGTCTGATTACATCAGTGACCACATTCCTGTATTGTTGGCATCTGCTCATTCCTCCTCAGGGAATTGCCAGTATCTTTCCCAGAAGCTGTGTCCAAGCAACCAGTTGTTTCGTGTCTCAGGAAATTTTATTGCAACGGGACTGTCTCACTTCAATAATACTACAGAATCTTTTCTCCTTTCCTTTCTGCTACTGTTACCTCAAAATTCTGAAAGAGTTTACTGGACTATGACTTTTGATGATTGTATCACTTGTTTCTTTGTATGTTTCTGGAAAGTTTGTAGTTACATTATTCAATACCGTTAGTCCCGCTACTTCTACTGAAAGCAGACAGATTAATGTTAAGTTGCATGTTTCCTGTCAATTCAGAGAATACCAATCGAAATGAACTAGCTTAGTCCATGTTGATTACACTGCAAATCTCAGAAGTTCTCGTGGAAACTCCTAATCCATTCCAAACTTAATCCGAGCGCAAACCTTGCCACTTCCATCTTTTGCTGACAAAGGTAACAACAAAGTTCCAAGCTTAACTTCTGCTAACTGATATGGTGATGACACTATTTTTAATGATTTGAAGAAAAATTTTAATTCCATCCAGAACCAAGCTGAATACTGCTGCTGTGCTGCTGCCAGGTGAGAGGATAATTGTCCAGAGTGGAATTCTTATCGACATAGAAGACAATGATGGGAAAAGGGAATCACAATGAAAATAGTACCAAAACCATATTCTGATCCCAGACCATCCACTCACATTCTTCAATTTTTGTTTTTCAACTTTTTTAACAAAGATATAGATGTGACAACACTTGTTTTTTATAATTTTGATCGAATTTAAGTCATTATTTTTTAAGTAAATGTGCATTACAGGCAATAATTCTCAGATTACATATTCTGATAAACTACTTCACGAGTTAATTACTTAACAAGTTAACCACGTGAAATCAAATGATGGGTTGAATCTAACTAAAGCTTACAAGCTCTGGTGTGTCTCCATTGTAAAAAATCTCTTCTCTTTTCAAAGAGAAGCAAAGAAAGAATATCTTCTTCAACACATCATTCCCTTTCGACACCTTTACTAATAATCTGACATGACAAGGGCCTTTGCCTGCAAGGTCAAGTTCTGATGCCAATCATTTTTTGTTTTTTGGGATTTTCCCTACTGTTCTGATAATTATAAATTTTTTCTTCTTCCGCTCACTGATGATTCTCCTCTTGTTACTTTGTGCTCTTGTTAATATTCTTCACCCACCATATCTCTGCTTGCTACTGTAACTCCAGAACTTGTCTTTAAGATAAGATTCTTTGTTGCTTAATGTGTTTGCATAAGCTTTTAACACATTTGGTCAGGCCAATGCTTTCAACTTCTTCATCTGCATGTCATGATATCTTTGGAGTTTTCATGAATGACAAATTATAAATCGAATTATCAAACTGATTGAATATTATCGTATAACTTTTTATTCATAAGTTTATGTACTAACTCTCGAGTGCACGTAACTCTTTCCCACAGTTTGTCAATTTCAGTTCATCCAGAGATGAAGACACTATGCACCATTTCTTAATTGGATATCTCATTTAGATTATGAATCTAATCTAGCTGTAAATTACAGCAATTCATCAAATGTGATTAGACACTAAAAGCTTCTCCGTACACATGGTCTCTTCACAGAATCAGCTACTGTCTTCGATCCACTTGGAGTTGTCTTGATTTTGATTCCGCAGTGTTTAATTATTTACTTTAATAATATGGCCTCTTCTTTTTAATTTATTGAGATATGAAGAATAAATTATATTAATGGATAATAATCATACTCAACACAACATTATTTGAGTCCTTTGGATATACCTAATTAACAGTCTTCTATCAGAACAAATGCTTCATTATAGATTTGGTTTAATGAACACTCCTCCCTTCAATCTAAATCAGAACAAGCAAATGCATATAGATCTTTATTTTGTTATTCTGTTATTCTTCTTCACAAGTGGTTGTGGTTGTGCATAGGAGACTCATTGCTTTGCTTCTTAGTTGATTGATTTATTAAATAATTTGCATATAATTATTAAAAATTATATTCATTTAAAAGTAAGTTTGTAAAATTACTCAACATTTGGGTTCGATTTACTTTAATAATTATTATTGTTAAAAATTAATCAATTTATTAATTAATCGGTTATTTTTCATAAATTACTAAAAATATCGTTTTCCAATTAAATTAGATTCTTCGACAGATAAGGACAATCTCTTTCAATCATATTTCAAATTTTTTAATTTTATTTAATATTTAATTATTTTTATGATGGTCTAATACTGATTGAACCTTTTAAACTTTAAACTTCTTGTCTTACTAGTTTTAACTTTTGGTCTGGTTTTTAAATCAGTGGTAAGAATTGACAGGGTATTAATGGCCAACTCTTAAGTATTAGATTATTTAATGAATAGTATTTATTTTTTGCAGAAATTTATACAGATTCAAAGAATAAAAACTTTTAGAAATTTATTTAATATTCAATAAAATAAAACATCCCATCAATATGTATATAAATTTTGAACAAAGTTAGTTGAAACTTTACAATAAAAGGTAACAATTGAAAAATACACATCAATTAGAATATTGGAGCAACTTTGGTTTAGGATTTGACATAAGTGATAAAATAATATGAAAGAATTAACAATAAAGATACTACATTTTTTTTGTTAAAATTTGTACATTAATTAATTGATGTGACAAATTTTATTTAACTATTACAATATTAATATTCACAAATAAAAGAAATGCTTTTAAAATTAGGCCGAAAGGTAAACCGATAAAACAAAATGTTTAAGGTTTAAAAGATTTATCCAACATTAGATCATTATAAAATCGATTAAAGATTAAATAAAATTACAGAATTTGAAACAAAAGACTATCAAATAAAAATTAGTTTGTTTATTTTGGTTTATTAAAATTGATTAGTTTATGAAAATTGACATATTAATTAATAAATTAATTAGTTTTTAATTAAAAAATTATTAAACTAAATCAAACTGAAAAGTTAAAAACTGGACTGAAAAATTAGACGATTCAAAAATTTTAATATTAAACCAGCAAAACTGATTCGGTTTTTAAAATATTAAATAAAATTCTAAAATTACTCACAAAACTATTAACATTCATATTTGAATTAAATTCAAAGTTGTATTTTTTTTCTCTCAGAATAAGGTTGTTCTTGCCTCTTTCCTTCTTCTTTTTTTCACATGAAATCTCCCTTTTCACCTTGAATCTTTGCTCCACCTGTCCAAATGTTTCATTGACGCCTAGTCTCCTATGCTCAATCCATGGTAGAAATTAGAAATTCCACTCTTTTTCTCTGCTATATAAATGCCATGCCAAGATGAATTATCACCTCAAGGCCATTCAAGTGTTCTCTTTCTTTCTTATTCTCTCATATACCTTGCTTTATCCAACATTCCTTCACTATATGGAGAGAAACCATTTCCACAGGCAGCTTGCCCTTACAAGGCAATCTCTATTTGATCAGGTTAGTTCTTGCTTCTTTTACCATTATTACTATTCAAAATTAGCTAACATAGATAATTGAATGGTGGGTCATTCATCCCTGTAGGGATTTCTCGATGAACAGTTCATCCAGCTTGAGGAGCTCCAAGATGATGCTAACCCTAACTTTGTGGAGGAAGTTGTGACATTGTACTATAGAGATTCAGCTAGACTAATACATAACATAGAGCAAGAATTGTTAGTTCCAACTTTCTCTTAATCCAGTTATGTTATTTCATGTGGTTTTGACATGGAGGGAGTGAAATAACTTAGTTTTGATATGCAGAGAGAAGAGTAGTCTTGATTTTAACAAGCTGGATAGTAACATGCATCAGTTCAAAGGAAGTAGCTCAAGGTAAACTATTGATCAAAGGGGAGTAGTAACATACATATATACTAATGATATATATTTTGTTAAAGGTATCATCGTAGTCACCATCATCGTCTGAGTATATTCCTTCTTTGTTAGCTTTACCTAAACCAGTCTCTTTCACCTTTATTCTTATTTATTGGACACAGCATTGGAGCCAAAAAGGTGAAAGCTGAGTGCTCTCTCTTTAGGGAATATTGCAGAACAGGAAATGGAGAAGGGTAATTACTTTGCAATTATAGGAAATTAAGGGCTTGGATTGATCAATGTATTCACTACCAACTAATTATCAACTTCTCAATGTGGTTTATTTAATATGCATGCAGATGCATGAGGTCATTTCAACAACTCAAGAAAGAATACTCAACCCTCAAAAGAAAGCTTGAAGCCTATTTTCAGGTGTTTATACTATTAATTTTTACGATTCTTAATTCTTTTTTAGTCTATCTTTTTTCATATTGATTTTTATTTTTCAGCTATTACGACAAATCGGGCCAATAAACACGGCCTCTCGCTCGAAGTAAGACAAAGGCAAGCTAAATATAGGGGGAAAAAAAAAAGAAAAGGAAGAAGGTAGTAGCTGAATCCATGGTGAATAGTACTACCATTTGCAAAGTACCCAAAGATGGGAAGTGTTTAGTGAATGAACATAAGTAATAGCCATTTGGTTCACTAATAAGTTCTATGTAAATTGTACTTAAAAAGAGCTAATGCAAGTTGTATGAAAGTTTTACTTGTTTCATAACTAGAAGTTTATGGTTTTATAATCAATAAAATTTTGAATATACGTCATAATATGTGAATAACATAAACAACAACAATAACAACATCACAATCGAAATTATGCTAATATACATATAACCTATCCATAATAAATATGATTCATAATCTAGAATTGACCTTGGAACATATTTGGAATATAAGTGAACAAGTTGATCAAGTTCATCCTCCACACTCAAACTCAAAATCTTTTGTGGTCTAATTACAAAACTACAAAAGACATAATACTCCTCATGTCATGATTTATAATGCCTTTAAGGATAATAGATAATAATGAATCTAACTTTAATCTTTCCAATATTCATAATCATAAGATCACATACTAAAACAAATAATTAACATTATAAAAATATATATTAAAAAGGCAAATTCAGCACAGAATTTTAACATGTCAGTTTAGTTTAGCACTCTTATCTAAGTAGGCACTAGATACATCATAACATTGGGTGTTTTTAGGTAATCTGTCACGTAAAAGGACTTCTTGGCTACTTAACACTTCAATGATTGATATGGAGACAAATTATTAAGAAAAGGTTTTTTTTTTCCATGAGAGAAAAATAAAAAGTATTCATATAAAATGAAAATATCTAAAAGAGGACTCCAAAATTTTTCATTAGACCCAATAACTATTTTATTTTTTTTTAAAAGCAAACAAGCATTTTTATATGATTAATTTAATTTTAAATCATAATATATTAATAGGTAAATAAGATTTCAATTTTTTATAATCTATTGAAATTGTTTTAATTTTATTGCTATAAACTATTATTACCCTTCAAGAAAAGGATTATGATGACAATTGACAATAATAATATAAGTGAGCAACAACTCTATGTCAATCTTGCAACTTCTCTCTCTCCCTCTGTGTGTATGAATCTATACACATACTATGAAATTAGGTTAATCTGAAGCCATGCAGGAGCTTGATCCCCTCCTGTTGCCTCAATTTGTAGGGACTTTCTTCGATTCACATTATTAGGGTTTCAAATCCTATTACACGTTTCTGGGCTTCTTCAGCTTTCAACACTAGTGCAAAGGTCGAAACTTCACCTACTTCTTTGTGTTCTTTGATAGATTTTTGTGAAGAGTGGAATAAGAAATCGAAATTGGTGAATTGGGTTGCCCCTTTTTTTGTGGACTGCTGTGTTGGTTTGGAAAAAGTTGAGAGTTTTGGGTGTTTGAATTGGGGATTTGGAAAACTTTTAGGGTTTTGATTGTTCAATGGCCTCTTATAGGCCGTTTCCTCCACAATCCACATTCCCTCCTCAGCCTCCTCCGCCGCCGCCTTCAAATCAAGCTCCACCACCTCCACCAGCACAACCGGTTTACTCTCAGCAAAATTACCCCCAGCATTATCCGCCGCCGCCGCCGCCACACCAACAGTATTCTTATCAGCCACCTCCTCCTCCGCCACCGCCGGAATCATCATATCCTCCCCCTCCTCCTCCGCCGGTGCCACATCAACAGTACTACCCCACTTCGCAGTATTCTCAGTATGGTCATCAACCAGCTCCTCCTCCGCCGCCGCCGCCTCCTCCTCCGTCTTCACCTCCTCCTAGTTCATCTATTCCGCCACCACCGCCTCCCACCTCACCCCCGCCGCCTCCTCCTAAGGAGAGTGGAGTAGATAGAGATAAAGGGTTTTCTAGAGAGAGGAGAGATCATGGGAACTTTAATCATGGGGTTGGAAGCAAGCGGAAGCCTCCTCCACCACAGCCTGTTGTCCAGGTGGCAAAGAAGATGAATGTGCCGGGGAGGATGGAGACGGAGGAGGAGAGGAGGTTGAGGAAGAAGAGAGAGTTTGAGAAGCAGAGGAATGAAGACAAGCATAGGCAGCAGTTGAAAGAGTCGCAGAATTCGATTCTGCAAAAGACTCGGATGCTATCGGCGCAGAAGGGCCATGGTTCCATTGTCGGACCACGAACTGGGGATAGAGGGGCCAATCCACTTTTGACTGCGGATACTGAAAATAGGCTAAAGAAGCCTACAACATTTTTGTGCAGAATGAAGTATGTTGCTAAAAATTATTGGATTGTCTTCCCAGGCTTTACATTTAGTTTTCTTGGAGTATATTCTTATTTCTCTGAATGTTAAATTTATCACTTGTTGCTCCAACTTGTGATAGCTTGTCAGTCATAGTATTTGACTCAACGTTGATAAGATTAAAATTTGGCTCAACGTTGATAAGATTAATAAGATAAAAGTATGAGATATGGGAATCATCACCCATTGCCGTGTATATCTATATTTGTTAGATAGCATGCTGTGTGTTATCAAGTGTGTGGTTCTTAGGAATTCTTTCTATGTCCACTACGCCTCTGTAGAGAGTGGTTGTGTGGATTCGTAGGTGCTCCATGTGTTTCTTAAGATTTAGTTATATTTTTCTCACAACTTGTTTGCTACAGATTTAGGAACGAACTTCCTGATCCAAGTGCCCAACCAAAGTTTATGAAATTGAAGAGAGATGAAGATCGGTATGCAAGTCTGCTTTGTGGTTTTTCATGCATATGCTTGTAGATGTTTTCTTCGAGTATAGTTGATTTCTGACTTAAATTTTACACACTGATCGAAGCTAACTCCTCAAACTTTTGATGTCGAAAAGTGAGGGTTAGTTGTGAAGTTGTAGAAAGCTCTTCAGAAATGCATTCTTCTGTTTTTCTTAAATTTATTTCATCTCTAGTGATGAAGTGTTATGTTTACTTTGATACCTTTATTTGCAGCTTTACAAGATACACAATCACATCTTTGGAGAAGATGTGGAAACCTCAACTATATGTTGAGCCAGATCTTGGGATACCTCTTGACCTGCTTGATCTTAGTGTATACAAGTACACTTCCCTGCCCTTTTCTTTGAGCATTAATGTTTTTCATTTTCCATTTTTTTGGTGGGTGCGGGGGGGAGATATGTTGGGTGCAGTATTTGGGGTGAACTAGGGAAGGTTGGTTTATTGGCTTCCGATAGTATCTAAAACATAAGGGTCCTGATTATGTTTATGTTTTTTTTTTTCACTTATTTCATTAGTCCTCCTAAAGGGCCTAGACCACCTCTTGCTTCTGAAGATGAGGAATTATTGCGTGATGATGATGTAGTTACTCCTGTGAAAAAAGATGGCATCAGGAGAAAAGAACGCCCCACTGACAAAGGTGTTTCTTGGCTGGTTAAGACACAGTATATTTCTCCCCTCAGTGCAGATTCAGCGAAGCAGGTTGATGTTCTATGCACTTCACTACTTTGTTAGTCAGCTTACAAGTTAGTGAAGGCTGTATTATAACCAAATTTATTGGCGTTTGACAGTCTCTAACAGAAAAACAAGCTAAAGAATTAAGGGAAATGAAGGGAGGCCACAACATTCTGGAAAACCACAATAACAGGTTTGTGTTGCAAACTGCATACGATAGGAAAATGGTACATGTCATGGAAAATATCAGTCACACATATTTTGAAAAATACTTGCTAATATTGTTTGATGATGATTCAGGGAGACACAAATCAAGGCGATTGAGGAATCATTTGAAGTCAGCAAGTTACCACCTGTGCATGCAACCAATAAAGCGTTGCAACCTGTTGAGATTATGCCACTGCTACCTGATTTTGACAGGTATACTGTTATCTGACGAGTTTATGTTATCCAACAAATCTGGAAGTAGATATAGTTTTCCATGGGAATATTGCCCAATATCCATTAATTTTCTTGTGCTGTAACGGAGATGATGCACAAGAGTCAGATCTGTGCTTTAAATGCTTCTCCTCAACACACCAACTGAATGTCTTGTTTACTGAAGTTATTGATTTATGTTTGAATAAAATTTTTGACTTAGAGGAGTAGAAAAAGGTCATGTTGCATCAAGTATCTTGATTTTTAATCTCAACCAGTTTTTATTGATCTATTATACCAGGTATGAAGACAAATTTATCCTTGCTCAGTTTGATGGTGCCCCAACTGTTGATTCAGAAAGCTACAGCAAATTGGATCAATCCGTTCGTGAAGCCTGTGAGGCGCAAGTAAGTTGTTAGCTGATCTGTTGTATGAAAGCATCATAATTGTAGTCCAACTACACTCCTAGATTACAAAACTTTTAGGTGGTTTAGAACATGCAACCAGCACTGATATACTCCTAGCAGAAGTATGCACCATTGGAAATCACTGTAGATATTTTTGCTACTTCATTGATATCCATTGTTTTGTGGTTAGGATCTCTTCCAAAATCTTATTTCTTTTTGTAATGTTCCACTAATTCTTAAGTTGCCACAGTGTCTTGTTTCTCTTGTCCTTTCGAGATAAAAATAGCTTTTCTGTCATTATCTGGGAGCGACTCTTGGATCTTTGCCACAGTGTCTTGTTTCTCTTGTTCATCTTCATTTCGAGATAAAAATTGCTCCTGTTATTATCTGGGAATGACTCTAGGATCTCTATACATGTGCGCAGGCTGTTATGAAGGCTTGTGTGACAACGGGCTCGGTGTCTGGTAAAGTGGAAAAATTTTTGGCATACATGGCCCCCGCTCCAAATGAGGTAGATGCTAAATTTAAATTATCATTTTATATATAATTTTACTGCTGCAACCTCGAAGCTGCTTATGCTGATGTATGATTACTATCAAAATGCAGAAATGTTATTTATTTATTTATTTATTTTTATGGCAGTTGTCAAAGGATTATCATTCAACTAACACCTCAATCAAAAATTTATACAGAAAGTTATAGCTGTTTCCCCAAAACAGGTTCAGTATGATT
>JANSVB020000091.1:1997124-2009306 GCA_025504935.2 Erythroxylum haughtii
GTACCATTGGGATGTATGTGCTGCTAAACCTTGAGAGTTTACCTAGCTTGGAATGGCTTAATTGTTGCTGATATTTGTTCATGACTGATCCAACAGGCACAAGGTGATGATGCTAATGACCCTACAACATATGTGGTCTCATTTGATGAAACCGAATCTCGCTATTTGGTAATAAGTTGAACTATTTTATTGTCATTGCTCATTTCACCACCTCCTCTTTCATTAGTTTAAGAAAATGGAGTTTTAGTTTCAGTATTTTCTGAACTTGGATCGCTTATCCATCTTGTTGCAGCCTCTTCCCACAAAGATTACTTTGAAAAAGAAGAGAGCCACAGAGGGAAGATCTAGCCATGAGGTTGAACACTTTCCTGTGCCTTCCAGAGTTGTTGTTAGGAACATGTCAACTGCTAATACAATGGAGGGGCCTTCAAGGGTAAGGCCATACTTCTCTTTTGTAAGTTCATAGTTTTAAATCTGTGCCGAATCTGAATCCGTTGTGCCCTTGACTTGATTTTGAGTTTCAGGCAAAGCCAAATTTGAAGGGTCATATTTTGAAATCAAGGATGGGAAGATTAGATTATGACAATGGTCTGCATAATGGCCACTCAAGTGGAGCTGAAGATGACATGTCGGAATGATTCTTCTTGATGAAATTTCCACCGGAAGAAAGTGGAAACTCCCTTTGTCCGTTTCCGGATACTCGATGTGATTTCTTCCATAGAATAAACTAGTAAATATCCCCCAAGGCCATGCCTGAGTTGCCAACCATAAATACACGGTCGGTCTTTTTAAGGTTGTAGCTGATTTTAGGAGATATAGGTTTTGTAATACTGCATGCAGGAGGCAGATAAACGAAAGGAATATCTGTAAAGAGGCTGGACAAGAGTCCTGTATTTTCATTTTATTCATGATGTTAGTGTATGTTTTAGTTGATTAACTTTTTTTTTCTGTATCTTTCAATCAAATATGTATTATTTTAAAATCTGTACATGGTTTAGATCTTGTTGCTGCAATATAGATAAGTTTGCTCTCTATGAGACTCCTTGATAGGATATGGAAGGGTTGCTCTTTGAGATGGGATAGCCTCAGCTTTTGAGAGTAGGGCCTTCAGTTGGGACTTATGAGTTATGATAGAAAATGGCTTTTGAGAACTTTAGAGCCTTGGGGAACCCAGTTAACGATTGTTCTTCCAGAGAAATTGGAACCAAACTTGACGGGCTTATCCGCTTGTGAGCGGCAAAATTATTGATCTTTGGTGGGTAATACAACAGAGTGTATATAAAGCCTCTTGCCACTTCTTAACATCAACCATGTAAAAGGATTGGCAAGTCAACAAGCTTTTAAAAGTCGATAAGCATTACCAAAAGCCACCAGCAGATCAACTCTCTCAATCGTAAGAAGCTTCATCAAGCATGTCAATAAATCCTTTCTTTGCAGTCCCTTGGAATTGCGGGACGTTTAAACGAAACCCACAAGTGGTTGCAGCCTCAAACTTTGTCCAAAGCTCCTTCTTTAGAGTATTCTCACCAGGACGCTTTCCGGTTCTGATCCTGCTTTCTTGTTCCTTCCAAATGGGAGTGCTTTCTACAAGAGTTGAACTCACAGGTTCTGTTGAGAAAATCAAAATATTTGTGCAAGTAATATTCATCGTGCCCCTTTGACTTACCAGAGGATAATATATATGAATAACCACTAACATAAAAGACCAATACCTGGGTTATGAGAATTCTTAATTTGATGACAACGAGTGTGAGTTTCTATATCACGTGCTAATGATTTCAACTTTACTTGCTGATTCAGGACAGGAGCAACTGCAAAGGCGTGATCTATGGGGGCAATGTCCAGTGATTCATCATGAGGTGGTTCCAGTAGAACACAAGTTTTAGGAGGTGAAAAGGACCAATTAGGTGATGCCTCTAACTCTTTCTTCCCCATTCTAGACTTGTAGACACACTGGATACCCAAGAGCTCTGGAAACTTGAAACCAAGATTCTCAGAGCCTTCACTTTCAGAAGATTCAGATACTTCTGTGTGAATTCCAACAGGAAATGGTGTTGACTTCCTAATCTTGTCATTGCCTTTATTAGAAGACTCGTAAATGGGTTCCAGCAACACACAAGATTTCGGAGGGGACATCTTCATGTGTGGAGTCATGACAAGCACAGAGCAATGTTTTTTAGAGAGCATCGGGGTAGAGACAACTCCACGCTCAGGACTGCTCTTAGTTTCAGCAACAACAGAATCAGAATTCTCAGATAGGATTGCCTTCATTAGCAAATCATCTTTTACATCGTCAGAAATTGCCTCAAAGGATGGTATGTCAACAGCAGGATTTGAATCAATTCTCTCAAAAGCTGATCTGGATGGACCACGCTTCAACGACAGCGTCTTCCCAACCGGAAGAGGCGTGAGCAGAAATAATTGTCTACCCCTTTCATTCTCACAGCCAGCTCGCCACGACACCAGTGGAGAAGGAGAGATCAATGACTCCATCTTGCTTTGCTCAGGACTTTCTATCTCAAAGTTTTCATTTTCATTCACAACAGAAACACTTTCCCCCGCTAAACATTGCCCTGACTGGTTCTCACCCCCAACTGAAGGGCCAGAGAGAACCTTCTGAAGTCTTGGCACCCATGGCTGCAAATTTGGTGTAGAACACTTGCAAATCAATTTAACAAACAGTGTATTCCATTACAATATAATGACACTAATATTCTTATGAACTAACCTTCAAAGAAGAAAGCATATCGGACAAGAAATGCACAAAAGACTCAATTTCCTTTCTCCCCTCTTTGTCTGTCGACTTCACATTGAATGATTGCGCAACAAGTTCATCAATCTGTTGAATGTAGGCACATTATATATCAATCAAAACACTAAATACCAAAACTGAAGCAATAGAACTTGCAAATTTCGAAAACCTAAGTTCATTCTCCACGAAAAGGTCTCGAAGGTCCACCTGGCTAGTTAGAGAAGAGACATCGGACTGAATAAGCAACAGCCGATCGAGAACCCCCGCTTCGTCTTCTTGTTTCTTAACCTTCGATTTCTTCTCCATAACAACCGCTTTCTTCACCGATTTCGAGAACCTTCCGACTCCTCCATTACTATTCGATAAATCTCTCAGTGCTCGTCTCGTGAAGTTCACTTTCTCTTCGTTTCTCGCCATTTCACCCTCGCCAAGCAATACTCTCTCCCGGTTCAATGAGTATTCTTTCAGATTTGAACTTCGAAAAAGGCGGACTTTTCAATTCGGAGCTCCAATCACTACATGGGTCAGGGTCAGGTCTAGGCAACTGGTTTTTTCCCCAAATTTAGAGGGCGTGATCCTCTGTCTAATATTATGATATTTTATTTTATTTTATAAATTTCAACCATTTATTTATATAGGTCTCGTATAAATAAATAGCTAAAATTTATGGGACAGAATAAAATATCATAAAATTAGTTAAAATTTATGAGACAGAATAAGACATCATAAAATTGAGGAGAAGAAGATTCGGATTCCGAACATAGACGCTATCTCGGTTAAATTAAATGTCATGCAGGACCCACAGTCCACGTAGGCGCGTTCCCCTCAAACGCAACCTTTATATGCGAAGTTTCTTCTTAGACAACAAATGCGACAATGGCCGAGACTTTTCAGCTGACGGAAATTCCCCACCAGAAACTGTACGGCTCCGTTCCGTTCCCGTCCGTTCTCGGTCCAAACCCTGCACGCGCTTCACTTCCCGTCCTTGTCAAGAACAGCAAACCGTACGTTGAGTCGTTGCTTCACGAGACTGGAGCTGTTTTGTTCAGAGGATTTGACGTCTCGTCGGCCTCCGAGTTCAACGACGTCGTTGAAGCCTTCGGCTTCGAGGAGTTACCGTACGTGGGTGGAGCCGCCCCTAGGACCAACGTCGTTGGTCGTGTTTTCACAGCCAATGAGTCCCCTCCCGACCAGAAGATTCCCTTCCACCATGAGATGGCCCAGGTTCAATCGTCGAAAGCTTTGATATTTAATCTTGTTTCGGTGCTAGATTTCTTACACTTAAGTGGGATTTGTTTGTTTGTTTGTTTAGGTTCCTGAGTTCCCATCAAAGTTGTTCTTTTTCTGTGAAGTGGAACCAAGGAGTGGAGGAGAGACTCCAATTGTCTTGAGCCATGTTGTGTATCAGAAGATGAAAGACAAGTACCCTGATTTCGTGGAGCGATTGGAGCAGCATGATTTGATATATATCCGAGTGTTGGGTGAAGAAGACAATCCTGCTTCTCCAATTGGACGGGGATGGAAGTCCACGTTTTTGACAGATGACAAGAGTGTTGCTGCTCAAAGGTTTGTGTTCGAAGTCTTGTGTAAGAAGCTCTGGTTTTTGGGTTCAAGACTCGATCTTTTATTTCAAAGTTGCTGACTTGAATAGATTAGGAGCTAATAGCAAGTGGGATTTTGTAGTATCTGCTGATTATTTGCAAGAGGATACAGAAGAAGCCTCTTGTGTTTAATGATGAGTGTATGACATTAATGTTTCAACAGGGCTGCTAAACTGGGGATGAAGCTAGAATGGTTAGAAGATGGAGTGAAAACAATCATGGGACCAATCCCAGCTATCAAATTTGACAGAACAAGGAATCGCAAAATTTGGTTCAACAGTATGGTGGCTGCGTACACGGGTTGGGAAGATGAGAGGAATGATCCTACCAAGGCTGTGATATTTGGGGATGGTAAACCATTGCCTGGTGATATTATCAATGACTGTTTAAGAATTCTTGAAGAGGAAAGTGTTGCAATTCCTTGGCAGAAGGGTGATGTTCTACTGATAGACAATTGGGCTGTTCTTCATGCCAGAAAGTCCTTTGAACCACCTCGTCGTGTACTAGCTTCTCTATGCAAGTAGTGAGAAGAATTAACAGTGTAGAGTCTTGAAATAAAGTTGGGTTGTTTATTGTAGCAGATACTTGGTAAAGAGATATTGTACCATAAGATTGAGATAATAATATACTCCATTTAGCTGCTTGTCTTAGAACCTTAACGATCCACTCACTGAGTTACATCACGTGTTACATACCCCAAAAATTTTCCATATAGCTGTTGTGTGAAACAGAAAATCAGAAAAGAGAGGGAAAGGGATAATATGAGGTCTACTATATGAACACTGAACTGTCTGAGACAACATACCCACGTGCAGGACAAGGGAATTCCGAATGAAGGAATAAAGGTTCACCATTATCGTCCTTGGACGAGACCGCTGAATACTTGGCTGTTTCCAGCAAGAGTTGCTTCCCACTCAATGGAAGACAACAGTATCTGTGACAGGGATATCACCACTTGCTTCATGTCGGGTCGGAGGATGGGATCTGCATCTACACATTGCTTGGCGAGCATGGCCATCTGTTCATTAATTTGATCACCAACAAGCAGATCCAAAGTTAAAAGATGGTTGAGTTAGATACGATTAAGCAATAAGCAAAGGCTTTCCTAGACTCAAGCCAAAGGTAACCACTTAGGAGGGGGACCAGAGATGCATGATCTTGTTTTAGCAGAAATAGGTTACAATCAAAGAAAAAGTTCTGCTTATGAAATGACGAATGTAAATGCTTATGAAATGAAGAACACTATTTATCCCATTAATCCCAGCTCAATTATAAACAGTAAATTGCTGCTTCTTCAGTTCCTATACCTTCAATCTGCAGGAAATCTACCTTCAACTAGTATATAATTAAAAGGATAAAGACGAAGAAAAGTCACCTTATACAAACAATCGTGAGGATATAAATCCATCATATTGGGGTCAACATTGGCTTTAATGCTTGACATGCTCATGGAGTCGGGTGAATTGCAAAGAGCTGCTAGCATCTGCAATTTAAGCATTTGATCGATCCTTTATCAAGGCCATATGGTATGTTCTTTATCGCATTATTGTTTAACCAAGTAGATGATGGTAAAATGTCTGCACATTTTATATGTATTCCACTGGATTCTCAATTCTTCTAAAAGAGCAGTATTTATCGGATCATTGATCCACGCTTACTTCGTTTCCTATCACCTGTGGGCAAGACTTACCAAAGACACCAACGAACGACTTTCAGGATTTTTGGTTGCTGCAGATTCATTTCGAATTGTGGCTTCTTTTCCGGATATGATTTCGAAAAGAACAACACCAAATGCATATACATCACTTTTGGTTGTAGCAAGACCATCACTCAAGTATCTGCACAATGAAAAAGTAATAGTTGAGAGTGGTTGAAGGACACAAGTTGACCAAAACATTTGTAGTACTTTTACTTACTCAGGGGCTACATAGCCGAATGTACCAACAATTGTTGTAGCTGAAGCTTCTCCTTCACCAGCTTTTCCAACAAGTTTTGCTAATCCAAAATCTGATATCTGAAGAGAAAAATCTGCTGAGATGTACCATCTATATTGAGATAATAGCCTAAAATCCAGTTAATCTAGTTATGTCCAAACCTTTGCCCTAAAGGAGCTATCAAGTAAGATATTGCTCGTCTTAATATCCCTGTGGACATAATGTGTCTTTGTATGCTCGTGAATGTATTCGATACCTCTGGCTGCATCTAGTGCAATCTGAACTCTCAGAATCCATGAAAGTGGAGTGTGACCTACAGCAAGTCTTGCAAACTTTAGCATGGTGTACAAGTGGTACGCCACCTCAAATGATGTACTATGCAATGACTCAATGAATTAGAAACAGCAAGATAATGAAAAGTATCAGTCCCTCAACGTATAAAACTGACTTGGGTTCTTCCAAGATGCAGTTGGATAAAATTTCCATGATTTTTATTCATCAAGATATGATACCAACCATGGAACTACTTACATAATAT
This sequence comes from Erythroxylum haughtii, assembly GCA_025504935.2. Taxonomy (NCBI): domain Eukaryota; kingdom Viridiplantae; phylum Streptophyta; class Magnoliopsida; order Malpighiales; family Erythroxylaceae; genus Erythroxylum; species Erythroxylum haughtii. Next base: position 2,003,950 of record JANSVB020000091.1, read on the forward strand.
TACTGATAATCAACATGCATAAGTTTTGATAAAGGAATTATTTATCATTGTTCCAAAATTTTCCGCAAAAATGGACTAGCATAATATAAAGAAATCAACTATAAGTGTTACACATAAAACAACAGGATTTCTATTAACATATTTCTACAAAACCATAATTGAGGAAGATCACCCTTACTCTGAGGATCTTGCAAATGGCTTCTCAGTGAACCTTTTTGTGAATATTCATAAATTAGGAAGAGCTCATCACCAGTAGCTGCATAGCCAATCAATTCTACCTTAAAACAATAAAAAAAACGAGTCAAACATTCAAACTATTTAAGGAAGAGCTACGAGCATAAAAGCAATTCAATATTTCAAAAGACTGTTACCAGATTTGTATGATGGACCTTGCACAGGACTTTCATCTCAGCCATGAATTCTTTAGTTTTTGTAGCTGTCATTCTCTTAATTGTAACTTCCTGAAAGAATATAGAATGGCATTACCATTGAAGTGATGATAAATCTTACTCTTTTAAGTTTTTATGTAATTCAGGCACCAGGGCAACAGCTAGAAACCTGGTCATGAAGGTGACCATAATATACAGAACCGTATGTTCCATGCCCAAGAAGGTTTGAATCAGAGAATCCATCAGTTGCCGACAAAATTTCTTCGTACGTGAAAACCATAGGCTTATCCACATCAAACACATCAGCTCCTAGAGCTGTAAATATGAAAGCTAATCACATGTATAAACAAGCTCAAAGTCGAACATAACAGCATGCTAGAACTAAAAATTTATAAAAAAGAGCAAAAGCCTTGTACATAAGTAAATATGATAGAAATCCAGAATTGTAAAACTAGTTTTAACCTTTAGGTATAGTGACTTGGTGGCTGCTAGACTCGCCATTTGCATGCTTCCAATCTCCAGATTGGCAGCAAGTGTATCTTCCAGAAGTACAACAAAAACTTGGCTTGCGAAGAATATGGAATTTATAACTCTTGCCACCGGGATCTTTATCATGACTTCTTCGAGCTGCTTTTCTTAAAGAGATGCAGAAAACAGTACAGAAGACAATCACTGCAATAGCACTGCCAATACCACCTATGATCCATCCATAAGGCACATGGACCTTATGAGGTCTTTCATTAACTGCAAACACAAAGCAAACATAATAGATTATACAAAAGTTGCATGGAAAAATTACCAGGAACGATTTCCAGGAAATTAGATGATTGCTGACAGTCTCCACAAAAAAGTGTTATAAATAGTTGTTGATATGCATTAAGGTCCACACCTGAGATATTTTTAGCAGAATGTGCAGGAGCGGGAGAAGGAGTATCTGCTTCTGTTGGATAAGGGTCACCAGGAACTGAGGTAGAAAACAAATGCTTTGATCAAGAACTAAGAATTTTCATGATATTAGAAATTTCATACCAGCAAAACCCTCATAAATTCTATCAATACGACATCAATTCCACTTACATGAAAACCGCTGTTTTGCTTTTCTCAGAAAATTAAATGGAAATTTACTTTTTGCATTTATCATTTACAAAATGGAACTATACATAACAAAAATGGTTAGATCTGAAATTTAAGAATCAAACTTACTCATCAAGTTCAAAAATATACTTATGCTAACACGCATTATGATGACTGGCATCCATCCATTCACTCAAGCAATGAAACAAACTTCAATGACTAATTATGCAGGACCCTGTTCTCCAAATGATTTGGGAATTAAGTTCTATGCTTCAGATAGTTCTCATTAATTCACCTATGAGGAACAATGATAGTCATTGATCCGTCTATTCAGACAGAACAATGTCATTCGCTTCTCTCTGAAATGGACCCTGCACAGAGGATATCTCATGAAAAGTTAAATATCTCGATCACTGGTTGCTGAACACTCTAGAAAATATGGGGCCAGAAATACAGTCTACTTCAGGCCATATAGAGTAACATTCATCTTATTCTCTTTAAAATTCCAGACACAGAAGCAACTCTTATGCTTGTCAACCACATCTCCAGTTCTGTGTTATCTTCTGCATTTTTCAGATGATTTGTTTCTTTGGCATTTCTAATTCTATAACTTTGCGAGAAACAACAGATGGTCCATTCGATTCGAAATGATCAAAAGATCTACTATCAAGTGTCAACTGCTTGCATTACCTCGCCTTCTCTTGAAAATTGTATAGTTAATTTTTAAACATCAAAAGCAACTATTTTTTTATTGAAACGATATCTTCATATTTTTATGGAATTACTACAGTATTGTAATGGCATAATGTACTTGATAGCAACAAATTCAGCAATTCCCCCATTTGGACTGAGACATAACTTTTACTAAACAATTAAGGTGAAGCAAAGCAAGGTTAGAAACAAGTCAACAACGAAATAACCTATACAACACTTAAATTCTCAATATAGATGCTACATAACCAATTCACCACCTACTGACATACAGCCCTTAGACAGCCAAAAAAACATTCTATTCTATGAATCACATGTCTATCTCTCAACAACCTCGGACACTCGAAAAAGATGATTGAGCTATACGATACGTTTACAAAGCTAGTTTGATACGGATCACAAAGAGTTACTTCTTCCAAAACTCAAAAATACGAGGCAGGTCAAGGACTATGTGATCATCCTCATAGGTTTCAGTCCACGAACTCCTAACACCCCCTCTGATAACTTACAAAATCAATCCAATTGACATAACAGTTCAAACTATAAGCGAGGAACTGCAAGAAAAGTAATAAAGAGGAAATGAAGAAGTTACAACAGAAGACCCACCCGAATTGAGAGGAATATAGTACAGAGCACCAACAGTAACATTGTCCGGATCCTCAATCCCATTCACGGCCTCAATACTATCCATACTGACCCCAAAACGGCTTGACAATGATTCTAAAGTATCTCCTTCCATCATCACATAGCTCATCAAATAATTCCACAACCCGCTTGAGCATCCACAGAACAACCTCAACGAGACAACTTCTCCAAACCTGGCCGGCCGTGTTGTATTAAGAGACAAAGCAAGCCCATCATACGCATTGGTCACAATGTCAGACACATAACCGTCGCTCGTTCTAACTGTATAGGTAGTGTTGGTCAAGTAAACCTTGGGCGTCGATAAGCACGAGCAGTTCTTCTTCACAAATATGTAGCCTCGGTCATTGCCCTCTACGGTCACATCTTGTGGTAGCACATCAAACATGCTCTGGATCACGTCCAGAGTCTCATTCTCCTGAGGCTTAAAGGCCAAATACGACGTGCACAGACGTGTGGTGTCCGTACAGTTCATCGGTTGTGTCTGATAAGAGTGCAAAAAGCTGAATTGAAGAGAAAGTAATAAGCAGTATACTAATGGAATCAAGACCCCTGTTCCCATAAGAAGATCCATGTTACTAAATTAGATTGCTTCTGAACAAAGCGCGATAAGTAGGTTCCAAGAATTTAAAAATGTGAACTTTGGCTCAATTCATGAAAAGATGAGCTACAAGAAACAAAAATCTCGATGCTTGATACCCAAGAGAATGTAAAGATACGAAATTTGACAACCCAAGAAGCTAAATTTCATACTCAGCTGAATTCAGTGCAATAAACAATAAGAACAAGATGCATGGATTTTAGACTCAGAGAGGGTGATCAATAAGCTTGAGTTGGATCTAAAATAGACCTAGTTTCAAGGAGAAACACGAGTCAGAGGAAAGGTAGCGAAGTATGGAGAAAGTGAAAGAGTTGAAGAGAACTGAAAAGGAAAAATGGGGTTGGGATTTAGTCGTACCAAGCAAGTGGCCAGGGAGGGATTGAAGTTGAATGAAGACAGGAGAAGAAAAGAATGAGGAGACTGATAAACACAGCATTTTTGCTCTTTGGTTTGGCTTGTGTTTTCCGTTTTTGTTCCACTTTCTCATCAGCCCCTGTCGCTCTCTCACTGTAAAAAGACGAAGCCACCTGGAGACTCTCACAGATGAATAGAGGAAAGGATCACAGTGCATGTTCCAAGCCACCCTCCACTCCACTCTCCAATTTCAGAAAAAAGTTAAAAGAGTGGCCTTACCTCACTTAAGATTTTTAAAAAATTGGTTTTGAGTTCGAGTGGTACGAAAAGAGGAAAAATATGGAATATTTTTATTGACAATCTTTTAATTTTTTTGGGTAAATTTTCTTTTTATTAGATTAATTACGGAAGTCTCGCTTCTACTGATAATATGATAGTTGAAACTATTAGAAAATTTGGAGTTCATGAAAATTTGATATTGAGTAGGGAGAGATCAGTAATTAATCATCAATTGAACAATCAAGTATATAAAGACTTTTTGTGTGTTAAAATTTACAAGCATAAGAACCTGAAGAATCTTAAAATTTCAGGTTTACATTCTTTAGAACTCTTGGGGTGGAGTCTTTCAAGCTTATGATTAATCCGACTGAGCCAAAATTTTAATGTAATTAAAAAAAGAGAATTATAAAATATTTAGAAATGAAAATATCTTTTCTGCAAAGAAGGGTAAAATGGGAAATAAAAAAGGATGGCACAGATTGCGAAGAGCTGGAACTGACAGGGACAGTCCTGATGGGGCCCACCTTAAGGTCCCCCTCTTCCCAACATCGCTCCAAGTAATCGCCGAGGAAATGTGTCGTTCGGTTAAACTGCGTTGACTAGACTTCCTCTCACCTCATTTACCGACAGTTACCTAGTCAGGCTTAATGATTGTCTGGTGCGACATACCACCGTAGACCCCTAATACAGACTTACGTTTTCGTTCTTGACTTTTATTCCGTCATAACATCATTGCCACGTGTATGAGATTAATTTCTTCACCGTAGTCACTAGTCTAGCGTACCAAAACTGAGGAGGTTGACTAGGTGGGGCCACACGTGGACAGAAGACAACTGTAAAAATCTAATCTGCCCACCCTGGGAGACAGGTAGATCCAAAAGGTACTTCTAACTAAACCCTACCAAACTCTCGACTCCAGAGTTATTTGATTTGATTTATTATTCAATATTTTATAAATTAAAAACGATTTTATCGATTTAACGGTTGTAATTTTAAATTGTTATTTTAATTTAATTTAGTGTAATAAATTTTATTATTACAAATTGATTAATTTATTAATTAATTAGTTTTTTTAATTTTATTTAATATTTGTATTTTAAATTTTAAATTTACCAATATGCAAAATTATTTTTTAGTCATTTTTAAAATTTATTTAATCTTTAACCGATATTTTTCTATCTAATACTAACTAAATCTTTTAAACCTTAAAACTCTTGATTTATAAGTTTAGTTTTTAATCCAATTTTTAAAAGATTGGTATTAGCCATTATCTCCTTAGCATTTAATCAAAACTTTATTTTTCTAAG
>JANSVB020000091.1:2009406-2034849 GCA_025504935.2 Erythroxylum haughtii
AATGGTCCCGGTGATCGGAAAAACTTGGTTCCCAAGGCTACCTGACTCGTGAAATGAGTTTAGAATAATCCGATTTAGATTTAAAACATTGATAAAAAAATGTTGCATATCTTATGTTTATTAAATCAATATTTAAATATATCTCATGTACTATATACTTTACATAAACTATTTAACAAACAAAATAAAAATTTTATCAAAATTCTGCAATGATATTTAAAATTAAGACGCGGTGATGATAAACAAATCTTAATAATTGTATCTTCAACAATAACATCCAGTAAAAATCTTATTGATAGAAAATCCAATAATCAGGGATATAATAATCATTTATTATACATTATATTACATTTCATTTCATTCATTTTTCAAACAACACTTCACTACAATACATTTTGAACTTTTTTTTTTGAAAAACGGAGGAACTTGTAGCCACTATCTTTTGGATGTTCATTGAATAAACTTCTAGATTGACACAATAACCTACAAATCACGTCAATTGGATACTCCGTACTAAAAAAGTCCTGTATAACAAGCTCGATCAAGAGAGCGTAAGTTAGGAGATTCAAACACAAGACATTTTAGCTTCATTATGCCTCTCATTCTACCAACTCGACCACTCCTTAGGTGGTTACATTATAAACCCTTTCATCCCTCCAAACAACTTTTCACTATATTACTCCACATTAAGTAAACCCTGTATGACAAGTTTGATCGAAAGAACGCAAGTTAAGGGATTCGAACACAAGACAATTTAGCTCTATGCCCCTCATTCTATCAACTTGATCATCTCTTAGGGGGCTACATTATAAACCCTTTCATCCCTTCAAACAACTTTCTATTAAATTACATTTTATTTTATTATAAACCATTTCATTCTATTCTCTTTCATTCCTTTAATTAATATCTAGCCAAGCACTTACACTTGTTCAAAAAAAACATTAAAAAATTACAACACCTTGCCTTAAACGAAACGTAACCTAAAACAACAGTATGAGAGTGTCTGACATTACGGGCATGTGATTTCATGAGAAGTTTTGTTTTAGTTATATGCGTATGAAAGTATGATTCTGCATGGACTTTAGCGATAAGAAGACATTTCATAAGAATAGTTTTTACTAAGAATGACACGAGCTACGGGTTAATCTTAATCTTTTAGCAGGCATTTTGTGAGGTGTCTCCAGACTGGATTTCTGGTCACATGCACATGACACGACATGCTCACTTAATCCAGGCCCCACGAGTCCTGGATCTTGTCTGTGCCTTAGTTTGTGTCGTGTTACTGCAAGAAGGATTTGGATATTTTATTTATCAGTCTTGCTGCTTACTAGTGTACTTTAGTTTACTCCGAGGCCTGAGCAGTCCTAGACTACGAGCTTTTGTTAGTTCCTTAGGGCCTGGAAGTGTTTTTAGGTTTCGACATTTCCTTGGGCCATAGATATTCCTTTCGTTCAGTTTCCAATGAAAAGACAAAACAAATATTATATACAAATTAATTAAATATCAATAATATAATTCACAACTCAATCATCAAATTTAATTCGAATTAATTAAACTATATTTAAATTAATAAATTAATAATTTAAGATAAATATAATAAACTACTAATTTAAGTAAGATTTAATTAATTCAACTTAAGTTTAATTAATTCAATCGAAAACAGCCTCTTTACTATGTAAGAGTAAGGCTGTGTACTATCAGACCTCTCCAGACCCTGTTTTATTGCGAGATTTTAGATTGGGTGATGATGATGATGATGATGATGAACTTAAGTTTAAAAATTAAGTTGAAACAAATATCATTTGAATGATATAAGTGCTATGTTTATAATTATTATTATTTAGTTGAAATTTAAGAGAAGGGATTTAAAAAAAATGAAAATGAATGGTTTTTTCGAAAACTTTAAAAAATTAAAGAGTTTTTAAAACTTAGATTTATATCTTTTACCCTAAATTTTAATATTAAAATTAAATTACTTTTTTGGATGCACGAACTTTCCTTTATTCTGGATGGTATATAAATTCAAAGGTTATATAAGTTAGTGTGTAACTTCAATTGGGTGAGCTCAAATACTATACAGTCTTCCTCTATTCTGGTTAGCTGGGCTTTTCAAGAAGATTGCTTTAGGTTCACATACCAAGAAAACATGCCATGCATGGGTTTAGCAAATTAACTTCGGCTTAATTAAAAGTTAAGCTTGTGAGTCACAAGACCATGTTTTTACACTTTCTCCTATTAGAGGTCAACGTGTGGTAAGGTTCTAAGTGCTAGTCTTCTAGGTCTATTTGATGACATTGTCATCTCATCTCACTGAACTCAACATCAAAACTTCAAGGAAAATGCACAAAGTGGACTGTCGGCTGAGTGGTGGGAGGTAGATTACTCAAAAGTAATCCTAAATGATTGAGGTATTTCCTTAAGTAAGTTTTTTAAATTTTATATTTACTTTGTTTGCTTAATATCTTTTGTTTCTCTTTCCATCTTTATATTTTTATCCAATGATTTAATTAAAAAGCAATAGAGATGGTAAAGAATTAACCTTTTAAGGTTCTTAATGTATTTATGAATGAGTGTTTTTTATAAAATTTTAAATTATATTTAGTAAAATTGAATTGAAATAATAAATAAGATCATTAAAAAATAGAGGCATTGTTACCCCATTAATGAATAATTCTTAATTCAATTACTACTTCACAATAATCTAAATTCAAGGGCTTATGATAAATACCCCAATAAGAAAAATGATCACATCAAATCTTAAAAACATGTGATTAATTAAATTACTGATTTGACAACAATTATAATCTAAATATCATTCAAACTACCATTGTTAAGAATCACTGAATTATAACAATGTTAGCTATATCATACTACAAATATAAATCCTATGAACTTAACTGATCATTTGATCTTATCTTATGACCAATCTTGCATTTGAAAGTGAAATAAATGATAACATTAAAATGCCCCAAGTAATTTAGCATTAGCAGTCCCATTCTCTTCACTCTTTATACTACCATTAATGCAGGTAGATGCCGTTAAGTACAGAACTTTTCTCGAAAGACAACCCTGTTTGAATTATGATGATTCCTAGAGTGGAAAGTTAGGGACATCAACACTAACTTTTCTCCGCCTTGTAGTCATCGAACAAAACCTAACATCATTCACGACCATAACAATCACTTTCAACGGTCGATGACCTTCACTTCATAACAGAAAGAAAGTCCCAAAAATTTCGATGGAAAATGCACCATTCGATGAATATTGGATGCCCTTTTGGAGATTTCGTTGCTCTAACCAAGAAAGTTCTTAAAGAAGACTTGACTGTTGCCTTAGCCGAAATCGAAAAGGAATGTCGGACATAGTTGCAACTTGCTCGTTATCTTGTGGAAGATGGGTAGTTGGGGATAGCATAGCAGCCAAGTTCCATTTCCTTCAAGCATATGATCATGAGGCCTTGGAAACTTTTTGCCAAACCGTGTTTCAACCATGTCCCAATTAAATTCCCCACGTTTCTTTCTATAGGACTTGTTACATATAACAAGCTATTCATGGGACCCTTTAAAGTCCCTTTTCCAAGTTAATGTGATTGACCCTTTCAAGATTGGATACGACCTGATTTTAGTACGAATTTTGAAAAAGAAAAGGCTAAAAGATTAGAAGGTTTTGAGTCTAGCACTTTACTTCATTTACTACTTACACCATTGGCTTACATCTCATCTCTCACTAAAGGGTCGATAAATTTTCACCATAACCCTCTTTCTTAGGGTTAGATCTTGTGTTTTATCCTTTTCCTTTCTTGGCATTAGTGTTTGAAGTGGAGTTTAGGGTCCACCGGAAAAAAACAAAAAACAAAAAACAAAAAAGATCCAACTTGGGATTTTGATATGTTTACAGGCACATTTTTCTTTTGTGCTTTGATGGTGGAAGATAAGAATGTGCAAAGGAACAGAGGTTTGCGGCTTAAGATGTGTTCACAGTTCACACCAGGATCCCCGAGCATAAGGGCTTTTTGATAAAGGTAGAATCAGCCAAGGACTATCTTCTTTCATGGAAAGCACTCGTTGAGTGATTAAGATACGCACTTAGTCTCGATTTAACTCAAGTTCTTGCTTCTGAAGCCGACTTGGCTCATTTTGTCTTGAGGAGTTTGCATTGCATGGAACTCGCTGTGCGGTATTCGTGAGATTTTGTATTCATTTTTTTTTTTAGTTAGACAACGAGGTGTTTTAGGATGGTCCCAATTATGAGAAGGTGTCTTTAAGTCATCTACTTTTAGACTAATCCTCGCTAGTACCGGGTCAGCCTGTAAGGGATAAAGTGCTGGCCAATAGATTTCTCCATTCTCAGGACTCGAACGCGAGACTTCTGGTTAAGAGATGAGAGTGCTGAACCACTCATACCAACCGATTTAGTTTTCATTTTTTTTTGTATATGAGGAAAAAAAAACAAACGAATTATATAACTATATGGGGCGACACAACCCTGATATATCCTCCAAGAAGATGGAGAGGCACCCGAGTAGTGTAACAGGAAGAGTGGTTGTATTCATTTTGATTTACAAGTGATAATATTCTATAATATGTCATAATTACTATTAGTTATCGTCGTGTATAACTCACTCGTTAAAAAAATTAACTGTAAATAAATAATAATTATTATTAAATGAAACACCCTTATTATGTTAATAAATTCAAGATAATCATATTCACTTAAATTAAATCACATCCAATCTTTTAAATTAAAAAAAATTAATTTCGTAACAAAATTTTAATTTATTAAAATTCTACATGCTCTCAACTTATAAAAATATAAATTTAAAATATAAAATATTTTATTTTTGAAAGAGATTAAAATAGTTATTTAATATAAACTTCAAATAAACTATTAAAAAGAGTTTTTTTTGATAAAAAATACTAGAATTTGTTTAAATTTTGTGCAAAATAAAGATAATTGCCAGATGTCATGATTTGCAATGGAACATTTGAGACATTTTGAAATATCAAGTTTCGAGACAAAGCATTCCCTTCCTTTCAAACATGGTTCAATTTGTCAAATTTCATTTCCCCTAATTGAAAAAATCATTGGTTCAAATTGTCAAATATGATCCATTTGTAAAATGTGAAAAAGAAAAGAAGGTCACCCAATAATCGGTTGGCTAATTACAATCAAGAATCCGTGTGTTTCTGCAATGATAATGACACATCCTTGACTTTCCTTAATCTAAGTATCCATAGTTTTATTAAGGTGAGGGAGAGGAATATCTTAAGTGTTCCAACCAATAGACTTGGCTAATCCATACATAAAAAGACTTTATACTTGTGTCTCTCTTTCATTGTTTTCTATTATTACGCGTGCACGAGTAAAGAAGAAAAAAAAAAAGGAGAGACTTACTTAAAACAATCTTGACTTAATCAAGAGTTAGGACTAAAAAAGAAGGTAATCATTCAAGTTCAAAGCAAGTGGACTTCTTAAACATCAATCATAAGTGGGATACCATGCTTAAATAATCACATATAGTGGATAAATTAAGGATTAAACTTTTTGGCCATCTTATTTGAACCCTTTATCTCATGTATGCATTGCATCATGAGGGCATATGATACATATAGAACCCCAACTTAACTAATGATAATCAACAAAAAGAAAAGAGAAGGTTTTTATGATGGTGGCTATGAGCACCTTACTTTTTAGCCAACTACCTCATGATTCCAATTATCACAAGCACAAAGAATATCACTCCCCAACCCCACCAAATTATAATCATCACCTACACTACTTCTCCCTTCAAGGCCATGACTTGTTCCAAAAACCCTAACAAGGTAAGACACATAAATTTTATAAGGTATAGAGAACTAATTCAAAGTAGCTCCAGATTCGGACTTGGCAAGCATAACCCTTGAATAGAAAAAGATGAACTCAACATTTGGAAATGATATTTCTAACAAGAATTTGGTGCGTGTGGAACTTAATTGTTCATTTCCAATAACAATACAAAACATTTTGGTCGATGATCACTAACCACATATATTCCTCTTTATGTACTGTGTTCTTTTATTTTAGTTTTTTCCATATAATCCCCTTAAACCCTTTTGAAACAAAAGCATAACTCAAAGTTAAAACAAAGATGAGTTCAAAACCTGAAGAAAGGGTCCAAATTTTATCATGTTCATGATAGGATTAGCGGCCTGTAGGGCCAACAATTAAAGGGTACAAAAAGGGGCGCAAGAGAACAACCATCGGTGATGAGGAGATAGTGATGGGGGTAATCAATTCAAGTGAAGAAAACATATCAGGAAGGAAAGAGCGTGAAAAGAGAAAGACAAAGAGTGTTAGGATAATGAACACAAAAAGTGGTAGGGCATGATCACCACCGCAAACCCTAACTTGAAGATGAATGTGAAATTCGTATGTATAGTCATTATAGATTGTGGGGTGGCTCTTTCCTGTTTTATGAACGTGGAGGAAAAAAAAAGATTGGGTTGACAAAAATAATCTTTTTATTTTTCAAGATAATTATTTAATATTGGAATAATTGTGTATTAAAACTCATATTTATTAAGGATTGATTTTGAAAACACACAAAAAAATGTAGGATGAATTATGAATTTCCGAATTCGTAATAACAACGATAACAATAACATAATAAATTTTTTTAAATTATAAAATTTGAAACGCTTAATAATACACATAATTAGTAAAGATTTTGTTTCTTAAATAAGTTGGTAATTAAAGTTAAATTTTAATTATTTAAATAATTAAGAACAATTTTATTTAAAATATTAAATTTATTAATTGTATTAAAAATTTATTTAATATATATCTGAGATTTTTTCCTTCCTATTTTAATTTATATGCATCTATGAATAAAATAATACATTATTCATGGTTTTAATGAAACCACGTCATCTTTTCTTCACCTGTAGGTGCCAGTAGATCCTTGTTATGGAGATGGAGAGACATTAGCATCTAGTAACAGCTGGCTTTAGCCACGTGGATTCCATCCATAAAAAGAGTGTGCTCCAAAGTCTAATCATCACCACAAACATCACCCATCAGACGGTCGGGATTATCCCATCAAACTGACTCCCACGATTAGACTGCTACCGCTAAGTGCGTTACATCTGGACTTGCAATAAAGTCCCCCACACTGCACCCTTTATCAAATTATCAGGACAAAACGTAACATCCATTAGTTACCTTACCCCTCTTTGCTCGCGATTCGCGACCCAGGTTTTGACAAGACGTTCACTTCACGAGTTGTTTGACACTCTCCACCGTTGATTCTCACGACTACTAAGATTATTTATCACCGGTTGATGATATGCTAATACTATTCGTGTGATAAAGCCAAGAATTCAACTTAATTAATATAACTTATTCATATCAATCAATCAATCTAATTAATTAATTAATTAATTAATATCTATTATATTACCTATAAATTTTACCCTTACATGAAAGAATAGTATAATTATTCTCTTAATTTTATTACATATTTTTATTATTTATAATAATAACAATAATATTGAGTAAAAATGAATTGACACGTGAAATTTTTGAAAGTTTAGTAATACATAATTTTTGAAAGTTTAGTAATACATAATTTTATCTTTAACTAGTAGGTATATTTTATTATTTATTTTATAATATTTAAGATAATGCATAAAAATTTTAATATTAAATTTGAAGAATGATTATTAGTTAAATAAAAGAAGCTATATAATTGTTAATTATTAATTTATTACACAATTTATGCGAAATATATAACTTACGAATTATTATATTACTTAAAAACTTTACCATTACATAAAAATAATTATAATTAGTCTTTTAATTTATTGTCCCAAATTCCATTATTTTTCTCGGTATGTCAATTTTATTTGAGAAATTACTATTTATTTAAAAATAAAAACTAGTTGTTAATATTATGCTTTTTTTTTGTTGCCCATAAGATGTCTTAAGAGGGTCCTAATTATGAGAAGGTACTTTTAAGTCATCCATATCTAGACTAATCTTTACTTAAACTAGATAGGTCCCTTACAAAAGGTAAAATTTTGACCCTAAATTTTAAATAACTACATATATAAGATAAGTTCTAATTCGCAATTTCACCCAAACTAAAAAAAACTTTTTATCACCTACATTTCAATATTATGCATATTAATATATTAGAAAATAACGTAGACCGTACATCAATAATTCCCGCCGACTCAAAAGGGGACGGGCGTTAAAGTTCGAGCATGTTGGGTGGTCGGAGGCCAAAAGCCGTTATCTTTGGGTGTAGACCCCACATGAAAAGGCAGCGGTAGCTTTATAATTTGACACGTGGCGGACAGCTTAATTGATTGAAATAGGAACACCGAACAAGACAAGCAAGCCCCAAAAGGTCAGGTTCCGTTTCTCAGTATCCAAACCAGACCTAGCCTGACCTCTCTTTTCCTTATCCGAGGTTAACCGTTTCGGTCGGTTACTTAACCTTGTTATCGTGGTTATTAGCTAAGGTTAAGGTTAAGGTCAAGGCCAAGGTTAAGGTTAAGGTTACAGTTAAGGTTGAGGCTAAAGTTCCCAATATATAATCACCATAATTTAAATTTTATTGATAATTCATATTTTGTAATTTAAATTTATTTATAAAAATTATAATTATAATATAAATAATATAATTGAGTCGTATGAATAAAAAATAAGTGTTTCAATGTCATTAATATTTATTACCAATAATTAAAAAACTTAACAAATTCAATCATAAAAACTTTGAACTAATTAATTTTTAGGTTCGATTTTGAACATTTGATTTGATTTATTTTAATAACTCTTTTTGTTAAAATTTTTTCAGTTTATTAATTAATCAATCGCTAATTTTAATTTAAAAATATATTTTTAAATTAAATTTAACTTCTATAATAAGTAAGGATAATCTTTTTCAATCATATTTTAATTTTTAAATTTTATTTAATATTTAGTTGATTTAATGACGGTCTAATATTTGTTAAATCTTTTAAACCTTAACATCTTATTTTACTGTTTAACTTATAGTCCGATTTTTAAAACATTAATTATTAATTAAATTCTCCTCTTAATACTTATAATTAGATAGAAGATTAACATCTAAAATTATAGTAAATGATTGTTAATTAAACTTTACTAGGATTTGGATGGTGGTGGATAAACAAAAAAGGAAACAAACCCTTTTTATATAACTTACAATATTTACAAAAATTGCTAATTAGTGAAAAAAACAAGAGTAATGACTAGGCAGACATGGAATGCAAAATCTCGCCGACCCAAGATACTATCAATCTTTTGGATCAATGACCAAAGGAGATGTTACATAACATGAGAAACAAAGAAGTGTACCACTTACATAAATGGTAGGTTTGAATGGACTTTTTTGTTTCTTCCTGACCACGACGCATTAATACCATTTTATCACTTTTAGTTTTAGTACATTTTTGCACCATTGCCTCCTGCGATTTCTATCTCTTCTTAAATGCCTACTTACTACAAAAATGTTCACACGTGAAGATGTGATTTATTTCTCAAGATTTTCAAAGAAAATGACATTCCACATGCCCGCAGGGGAATGATTTTTCAAGAGCGTTGACAATGGAGGGTGGGTGATGGTATGATCTAAAATTTGATAATTTAAAAAAATGCAAAGTAAAGACAATTTACATGTAAGTTGACTATGAACATTACACATGAAAGGCCGCTATCAAGTGGTATAGTTTATAAGAATCGCACGTACACACCACGAAGGTGTTGTTAATGGCTCGACGTTACGTTGTTAATCAAAACACAATTAGCAAAAATCTAGGGAAGAAGTAAAATTTGAGAGAATCAAAGGGAAAGGATGAGTGCAACACGCAAGGGAAAAGCATTAAGTATGGTATAGTGTGATGAGATGGGAAGTTTGGTTTTGGTTGGTGAGGAAACTGTGTGTGCGTGTTGGTTTCACAGGAAACAGAAAACTCTTGCGAGACCCGCCGGATTTCGGCCGATGTTTGGTGGAAAAGACAGAAACTTTAGTTATAAAACTGATAATGTTATGTGCATTAATCCTAATCCATCACTGTTTCACTGCCTGAAAATCCCTATGTGACACAGAACTGAAGCTACAAACGGGTGGCTTCTTTATGCTGATAGGATCAGTCTTTCTAGCTGAAGAACTGGTGTCAGAATCTGAGGGGGTTGACTCAAATCTCAAGATGAAAAGTCATTGAATCCAAGGGTTCAGAGTCCTTGTTTCAATGTAACATCATTGGGTGGATGGAAAGAAAGACCCCTTCTTCCTTCCTGCTGGTTGGGTATCTTTTTGCTCACTGACAAAAAACTTTGGGACATGTGAATTTGGACGGAAGAGAGACAGGGATAGATAAGAGAGAAAAAAGCAGTATCAGACAAGATCATGGGATCTGCATGTTTTTATTGCACAAGCCCCTGCAAATATGGATCATGCAAATCCTCTTTTTTACTTTCCTTTTTTTCTTATTTTTGTTTCTTTGGTTCGTTCACTGCTTAAAATAACAAGAAAACAAAATACTTTCCCTACATAACATCATTTTCTTCACCCCATAAAGAGCAACCCATTGCCAATTACACCTGTTGTCTTAATTAACCTCCAAGCCTCTGTCTTTTAATCTGTTGTTGTAGTCGAAACTCTACTTTTGATCTTAACTTGAGGTGGTTAATGCTAGTGGCTTATTAGAACCAAAAAGGGTTACTTTTGGGATTGTAATGTAGTGTGACCATTGTAGAGTAGTGAATGCTTGGTGGGGTTTGTGTCCTCAACAGGAAGAAGGGTGAGTGAGTGAGTCCTAAGTGGGGTTTTGTTTATCTCAAAAAAGGTGACGTTCACATCCAAGAAATGGTCGAGTCACTCGCATATTCTCACTATATAACTTTTGCTTCTTTCTGTAAAACACAAGGCATTGATGAATGAACGGATATGTTTGGGGCTATAGAGTGGTCGTAAGCTCACATATTTTGCTTTTGTTTTTTTTGTTGTTGTATGTGTAAGCGTGAGAGAATCTTTTTCTTGCTTCCTCAGCTCAACAACCTAACGTTTTCTAGAGACCCCTCCCTGCGTTGCGTGCATTTTGTTCTGATATTCCTGTTTCCTGTGTTTTGGGTTCTTGAGCTCATAGAAAGAGAAAAAAAGAATCTCACAGAGTGCTTATATTTCTCTGGCTTTATCCCTCTTTCTTTTGCCTCTTTCTGCTTGCAAAAATTACTCTCTTTTCTCTCTTGTCCCCTCTCATATCGTAGAAGCACTTAGAAACCATTAAGCGTGCATAGAAACAAATACAATACTTTGCTTCAACCTTTGATTAGGTTTCTTAAAATCGCTTTTTGGGTTTATACCTTTCTCTTGGCGGGGTTTTTGCTTTATAAATGTTATGAGTTTCTGCTTTCCGTTGTTGGGTTTAACGAGTTTCTGAGTTGTGCTTTAAAGGGTTGGTTCTTTCTTTCTTTCTTTTGCCGTTGAGATCTCAAGGTTCTTGCCCATTTCTCATCTGGGCTTTTGTCTTGAGAAAGCAAAAACCATTGTTTTTGATGATTTTGACATGGTACACTTGGCGGGCTCGAGTGTAGGCTAAGGGCTTACTTATAGTGGCAGGTACTCAACCATCTTGTTGCTTTACGTGCTGTTCTCGTTTGATCTTTTGAAGTCATATGTACCTTATTGGCTTGTTTCTTGCACCACAGTGAAGCTTGTTCCCAATTGTCTCGCAAAATTTTCTGGTGTCAAAAGTTAAGTAGAAACTTGATTCAGTCAGATGGAGTCTAGTTCAAAGAATGGTGAGTTGTGTCCTCAGTTGCTTGATTTGATTCAAAAAGAAAGAGAATGGCTTGTGAAGAGGGACGAGCAGAGATCTTCGGTAGAGAAAAAGCTGGAACTAAGGCTTGGACCTCCTGGTGAAGATTGGTCTGTGCAAGAACCCAACAGAAACGACAATACCAATAATAGAGAAAATGACCTTTCTCTTCGTTCCTTTGGCTACTTTCCTAATGGTAACTCACAAGGACACAACTTTTCTTCTCTAGACAAACAAGTTGGTGGTGTTTGGTTCGATCAACAGCACCTTCACAAGAACATGCCAAAGACTCCTGCTTTTCTCCAGTTTTCCACAACAGCAACAGTAACCCAACTGGGCTTGCCTCTGGCAAAAGAATCCTCACAGTCCTGTGGCAAAATAGTAGGAGACTTGCAGAACAGTGCAGAAAAGAAGACATTTTCACCTCCCGCACCTGCAAATACAGCTGTGCCCAACAGCTCTCAGAAAAGGTGCTACAGCTTTTTTCCTGTTCCTCTGTCACTTGTTTTCTTTTTTCAACTTTTGAACAGGGAATATTCACTCACATGTTCACTTGGTTGGAATGTGTGGTCCATTTGTTTTAAACTTGCTTCATTCAAGTGAAACTGTTTACTCTTGCATGTTTACTCTTTTATCTCTTCATGTAGCTCTAGTACTACATAGTTTCCTTTTGAGTGCTTAATTATCCTTATTTGGCTTCATTTCTTGTTCACTATGGTCAAGAAAATCTTAAGGCTTGATCCTTTCTTTTTTATGTTCAAGCGTTGCTGTTTGTGTATTATCCTTTCTTTTTGTCGTAGATATCGTCTCTTTTCTGATTATCATTATTTATTATTGCAACAGCTTCGTGTATATTATATGGGTTTTTTGACCTATGCATTAGCTGCTTGTATTTGTTGTCTTGTCTAGATTCTTGAAATATGCAACTAATTGCAAGACTTTAAGCTACTCCTATTCTGGAATGCTCCTGCATATTTAGTCTTCGCTACTGTTTTATTTGTAGACTTTAAATGCATGAAGCACCTTAATTGTGTCTGACTTTGTATTCTGTATTTAATTCACTCTTGAATCCTCTTAAACAGAACTGCTCCTGGTCCAGTGGTGGGTTGGCCTCCAATTCGATCTTTCAGGAAGAACCTTGCAAGCAGTAGCTCCTCGAAACCATCTCTCGAGGCACATAATGGAAACCCCAACAAGAAAGTTGCTGCTGGTGAAAAAACTGTTGAAACTTGCCAAAAAAGATTGTTTGTGAAGATCAATATGGATGGTGTTCCTATTGGAAGAAAAGTGGACCTTAAAGCCCTTGACAGCTATGAAAAACTCTCCACAGCTGTTGATGAACTTTTTAGAGGCCTTCTTGCAGGTTAATCGCATATCTTTGCTGTTATAATTGTATTTAACTCGTCAGTATTACCATGCATATCATATAAGTGAGATATGTGATTTGATAGTTATGTCAAGACTTAAGTTTTTGCCTTTTAGGAATTATGAAAATTTGCTATTCTTTTTGTTGTCTACATAAGCCATGACATATGCACAATCCATTTGAAACCAACTGAATCTTAAAATAACCTATTGCCATTTGGTTAGTCTAAATTCATGTTGTTAAATTATTAGTTAAAGGGTTGGTTCATCTTCTTACTCTCCATGTGACATAAATTACTAATGAGCATCTAATGTGAAGGCTGCTTCATCTCAAGTTTTGTCTTTTTGCATTGTTATGTATAGCTCAAAGAGATTCCTCTGCTGGTGGAATCATGAACAACCAGGAGGATGAGAAAGCAATCACAGGGCTATTGGACGGAAGTGGCGAATATACGCTTGTTTATGAGGATAACGAAGGAGACAGGATGCTTGTTGGGGATGATGTCCCATGGCAGTAAGCATCTTTATCACTATGGATCTGATTCCACTTTTAAATTAGTCTATCTTTAGTATTATATTTCTAGTGCTTAGCAAACTGCCAGTGATGCTTGTATGTGACTTTAAGTATTATGGGAAGCCACTGCCTTTGTTTTTTAATCACGTCTAATCCTAACAACCTCAATTTCTACAAATATCCCAGGTCATAATTCATCAAACAATTTCATATATTTGTTCTTGTCTTTTATGTAACGTCTTTCCAATTTGTGTGAATTGCAGTATGTTTGTTTCTACTGTGAAGAGGCTGCGAGTACTGAAGAGCTCTGAAATTTCTACCCTGAGCCGTAAGTGATTTACTCTGTTATGAAGACAACCTTGGCTCGATCATGCATATGAAGATTCTGCTAACTGAGATTGGTTTTTACTGCTCAGTTGGAAACGGTAAACAAGAGAAGCTACCATTGAAGTGATGTAAAAGATTTTCCTGTGAAGATTCTCCATTGAAGTTTGAAGGAGAAGAGTTGGATTTATGTTTTCTTATTTCGCAATTTACCTCCCCCTTTTGTATCGAACTTGGTACAATTCACAGTATATATATATTTATATATATGTATATATTGGTATTTAAGCTTGTAATACTTCTCTTTTGGCCTCTTATCTCTTGCTGTTATATGCTCTAATTCCTCCCTCAAACATGGCTTCTTTGCTTGATGTACAAGTTCTTGCCTTTAATGGCGTTTCTAAAATAGTCCAACTTTTAAAGCCACTCAAATTGAATGAATAATACGAATGGCATGATTCTCTCTCTAGCTCCTCCCACAACTTGAAACCATGATAAGCTCTAAAGGTTTTGCACTTTGTTCTTTACAGATGCCATTGAAACAGGTGTTGTTCAAGTACAGTGTTCAAAGATGGGGGAGAGTGGAAAATTTGTATTCCTTCTTTCCTCAAAAGGGCAGACCGAAAATTTCCTGTAGGGTCCTTTGATTGTGATATATGATGCACCCCCAAAGTAGTTGTTTTCTACATGCACAGTCCATCTTTGATCAAACGGCTGAGATCTTGCTTTCGGTAATGGAGTTGTGCCCATCTCTAACGGGATAAGTGGACGTGAGAACACTACTTGGGAAGACTCAAAAAGGGTGATGCTTTGTCGGAGTGAGTGTTCTTGGATGGTCATTATCGTTGGTCATTGCCGAACTTTTACTATCTCAACTCCATCACTGCAAATTGACTCGTGATCTTTTTGGAATCCACAGAAAATGTTACTACCAAGAATCCATGGAAAAACCCAAAAAGAGGTTTAAGCCTCTTGGTATGATGATCATAACTGTAAAAACGAAGCCAAATAAAAAGAATGGTCGATTTCTGCAACCATGGTCGATCACAGTCCAAATTCTATGCAACAATCAGTCATTCTTCAACTATTTATGGAAACATGAAAGTAAGTCTACTTTCTTCTTTCTACTTTGATGTGAGGATCACCATTTTAATTGGAAAACAATCTTGGTACAAGGTGCAAGATTTTGCACCAACTCCATTATAGCAAAACCATCTTCAAAGCTGCATTTGCCCTTGCCACTGATCTTTATCTGATAACCTTTCAAGAAATGACGCCAACATTTGCTAGTTCGTAAGTCAGTGCAGCAATTCAGCTTGCCTTCTGTTTCTTTCAGTGATTCAAATAGACACTGCAAAATTAATGAAGTCCCATGTGAGCATATGAACAAGAGAGAGTTTCTGGGATTGAATAGTATAGATAATGTAGTATCAGTACGTATATTAGTGCAAGGTTGTCTCTCCAACGGGTTACTATAGCTAAAGTATCAGGACGGCAACTCCATAGTAAACCATCGAAGCATCTCCTGCTAGTGACATATGCTCTCTCTTTCAGTTGTACCTCTACATACTTGAGACGTTGCACTGGAGGGATGGACATGTGCTCTAGTTCTCTTAAATTAAATGACGCCTTCACAGTAATGGCAATCCAATGAGATAGCTAAAAAGCTGACAAAATTTAAGAAAGACGAAGAAGAAGAGAAGACAAATTTCATCAGAATTTATTAAGATAGACATACCACAAATGGATAGAGTTTCAGTTTCAGGATCAATTTGTTGTTTTTCCTTAAGTGTTCAATGCTTTCTCTAAATTTCAGAAACCAGAGAGTGGTCATCATTTTTCTGACAAAAATGTCTAGCATCAGTAACCTCGTCTTTAAACCTGAAGTTCTGATTGCAAAAATTCCTGACATTGAATCCTCGTAACACAAGTATCGGAAACAACAAAGGTTTGGAACATCAATAATTGACTCGGTATGCAAGTCGCTGGAGGTTAACTTCTTCAGTTGATGGCCACAGATGTTCACTCTTTTCAGTAACAGGCATCTTCCTTGCAAATCCAAGATCTCAAGGTCAGAATATAGACTCAATGGACTTCGATATAAATCGTCAATGGAGGAAGCATATCTCAGGGACAAACGTGTTAGTCTTGTGCAAGCACTTATGTCAAATTTGCAGGGTTGTGTAGATTCATGATAAATCAATTCTCTAACGTTTGGTGCATCGACAGTGAGTATTGGGATAGGTAGCTCACTGCACTGGGATATTTTAACCTTGTTTAGATAAGGGAGATCAGAAAGACGAAGGCACCCGACACCTGGACAAGTCACAAGCTTGAGTTGCTCGATCATGGAACAGCTAGAGATTATGCTTTGCACTATACCATCCTCTAACTTAACTTGAGTCAAAAACAACTGTTTCAAAGATGTGAACTTGATAGACTCACCATCTGCGGGTGGTTCCAACTTACAATGTCTCAACCTTAAGATTGACAGTGTTTTGGCTGCATAGATCTTCCGAGGCACGGTGTACGAGGTACCCCTTTTCGATTTTATGTGAAGATCCAACTGGTTGACACATCTTTTACTGACCAATTCTATACAATCGTCAATACGAGAAGCATATCTGAGATCAACCAAATTCACACTCAATGCAAATCTTTGCAAGTAAATCTTGCTTGCTACTATCCTTTGAAGAGAACAATTCACAAAGTTCATGAACTTGTCATGATGCTCTTGAAGACGTTGCAGCCTTTGTCTGCATGACAAGAAAGTCTGCTTGGGGAGTGGAGGTTCTGCGAAACTGGTGTAAGCAGCACCTATTGAACTCCATCTCTTTGATAAGGTACGTAGACCAATAATGGTTGCGGTTGGCAAGAAGGATAGGATTCGATGGATGATATCGTCAGGAAGTTGAGAGATTCTGTTCACGCATATCAATGGCTTCTCTGTCGTTGTAAATTTGATCTTCTTCCTGGGCCTCAAATTCATTATATCTATGTAGGACATTCACAATCTGCAGAAAACAAAAGAAAAGACAATACTGTGATTCTTTGTAATCGTGGCGGCCATTACTGAGACCTTGGTTGAATCTTAAATACATTCATGTTTCTCTAAGTATAGCTCATATATATACAAGGTTTTCGATATCATAAGAAAATATATTATATATACTATGATGATGGTGATGATACTGTAATAATGGAATTAGTAAGTCGATGAAGATGAAACATAATACCTTCAAAGTCTTCAATGGAGTCTGTAACTGGAAATCATCGTCTCGGCCGAGGGTAAGTTGATATACGTATATAGGTATTCAGGATCCCGAAGTCTATGAAGTCCTACTTAGGAACTATACCGCAGGATTCTAGGGTTTCTTTGTTTTGTTTCTCCTTATTTGCTTGGGACATTTGACTTCGTCCAATGGGTCATCTTAAAAAGGAAAACAAAAGGTTTAATTAACACAAGGAAAATGGTTTAATGTTATTATTTTAGAGTAAATACTTCTTTTCCTTAAAAAAAGTTGAAATATAAAATAATTCCAATAATAGATATTTTAAAATATGTAAAAAAAATATATGTTTTCTATCCCGACCAAAATTTAAACCGAAGTTTAAGATTTAAAGGGTCAACAAACCGTTATAATTAAATAAAATTAAGGAATTTAAAATTGATAAAAAAGATTATCCTTAGATATTAAAAAATTTAAAGCTTAAATAAAAATTATTTAGTTTAATTTGGTATATAAAATTAATTAATTTACAAAAATTAACTATTAATTAATAAACTAATTAATTTTTAACAAAAAAATTACTAAACTAAATCAAACCTAAAAATTAAAAATTATACTGAAAAGAGATGTTATATATAATGATTACAAATTCCTATTTATTATACCTACATTACAAAATGTATTAAGCACTTTAAACTAATGTTTTCAAAACCGACTGGAAGTTAAGCCGATAAGATAAGAGATATAAAGTTTAAAAGATTTAACTAGTATTAAACAATCATAAAACTAATTAAAGAATGAATATAATTAAAAGCTTTGAAAATTAATTGAAGAAGAGTACTCTAATCTATCGAAAAATTATTTAAAATTTAATTAAAAAAATAAACTATTAAATAAAAATTAATCAGTTTATTTTAATTTATAAAAATTGATATTATTATTAAACCGACCAAATTGATTCGATTTTTAAAACTTTAGGTTAACCGCATCAAACCGCAAACCTAGCTGCTTTGGCACCTTAAGCGCATCAAATGTTTGTGTGTTTGGAACATAAACAGGAAATTTTCTTCACCCACAACACAAGCATTCATTGAGCAAAATCATGCACAATATCGTGCATTTTTGCAGCGCATTGTCAAGTTTATCAAAGCACACACCTGAACAATCGTTTCTATATCTGCACTTCTCATGGAACTAAGGGAAACCTTGTACCATTCACAACCTCGTATACCACATCAACATGAGTACCAAAAACAAGTACCCTTTTCAGTGCAGAAGGCAGCAGATCATGTACACCACTCTCACCCGCTTTCAGGTTCGCCCCTGCGTCTTGGAACTTGAGAAAACTACATGTAGTTGATGACCACTTGATCTGAGTAATAATTCATGGGAGGCAATGTAAGGAACTTGTAAAAGAAAAACAAATTATTATCATATACATTACAAGCTGTCTTATTGTTCACTAATAATAGATCAGTCTTTTTTTTTATTTTAATCCTTATATTCTAAGAATTATTCAAGATTTTAAAAACAAAACCGAAAATTAAACTAATAAAATAAGAGGTTTAAGATTTAAAAGAGTTAAATAGTCTTAAAATTGGTTAAAAAATAAATAAAATTATAAAAAGATTGAAATATGATTAAAAGATATTATATTTTTCCATCAAAGAATTTTAAGTTTAATTAAAAAGAAATTGTTAAATAAAAAGTAATTGATTTATTTTAGTTTATAGAAATTTATTAATTTATTAAAATTAACTGATTAATTAATAAATTAATTAGTTTTCATAATAAGAATTATTAAAATAAATGAAACCGGAAAGTTATCTAGTTCCAAATTTTTCTCCTTGAACCAGCTAGTTTTTAATCATTGAAATTATCATTTAATTTTTTATAATAATCCTATTTTGATATATTTTATTATTATTATTAAAAAATAATATTAAAATTCTTAAATCTCAATACAATAACAATTTAAAACTATAAATTAACGAAAAACTAACTGACAAAAATAATTACTATGATTACTAAACAGTAATATAATGAAATAAAAATCAAACTAGAAGAAGATTTAAATATAATTAGCCTTAAACAGATCCCAAAAATGTTGGGGTATACACATACGAGATAACAACAGTCAAACTTTTACATAGATAAACCAAACTCTTCGGTGTTGAAACTACCAGAAATAAAACATATTTCAAACCAGAAAATGAATCACTAAAGTAATCTCCAACTGCGGCCAACCTCCATTCTTGAACCAGAGAAAAGGTAAGAGAAGAAAGAAAAATATACAGTATGCTTACTTGTTGCTAATAATTAATCTACATAGCTTTCCTGGTTTAGCCTGGCTTAACCTGTGTGCCATTGTTAACTAAGAACACTTGCATAAGAGCATCTACATATACACTGTGTGCCTGCCTGAGAGGTCGTAGTGATCATCGATCAATCACTCTAAATTGTACCAAACACGGACGTGATCCCTCCAAGCTTGGCAGAGTTGCAGAAAGATGAGTAGCAGAGGCATCCATGACCATTAACAGTTGAAGCTTGGAATGTTTGTGTCTTTGGTTGTATACTGCTTTTATTGGCCTCTTTTGCCCTTATTCGAGGACATGTGAAAAGGGTTCTTCATGAATTTTGAATTAGTTCCATTTTTCTTTTTAATTTGAAGTGAATAATTCTCTTCTTATTAATAAAAATTTTAATATATAGCGAATTGTTATCTTATAAATATTTTAAAATTTTCTATTAATTAAATGTATTTTTTAAATAGTCTAACGTATTATTTAATTTAACTTACAACACAAAATATCTAGTGAAATGAATCATTAATAACTTAATACTTTATAATTTCATTAATTTTCAAGAAAATATCTCGTGAAATAAATAATTTCATTAATTTCTTCGACACCTTGATCCGTTGATAAATTTCGTCGCTAATTAAGTTTTCCGATAAAATGTGTAGAGATTTTGTCGGTAATTTCTATCACTAAATTTTATTTTTTTGATAGTGAAATATTTTATTTTTTTCTGCCTTTGGCAAAGAACAACAGGATGAGACTCAAGACTAAGGCAAGTGGGGGGTGACAGGAAATTTCTTTTTTTGACAAGTTTTCAAAAGTCCAATTCATTTCATATTGAACAGAAGTAGCTAAAGGGAATATTGAAAGGCAGAAGATAACATTTTCTTGGCTCATGATCCACTTGCAAAGAATATTATACTTTGGTCAAGATACAATCAATGTGTCAAGCTTTGTATATGCCTACACATACAAATATATCCTTTTGTTTATGATGTTTTCTTGTTTATACATTTCAATAAGATCAGTATAATAAAGCTACCTTTCATACGATATCAACATCAACAACAACAATAACCTAATAAAAATTTCACTAATATCAGCATCAGAAAATTTTTAGAAGTACGTAATTTTACTTCTAATTAATAAAAAAATTATTTCCGATGGATTCACGTTAATATATATATACATGTGTGTAGATATAATTACTCGCAGTTATTCAATTATTGTTAATTGAATATGTAATAGGTGCTTGGTTATAATTAGGAACACCAACTAATTATTTAACACCAATATTTATCAAATGATAATTTCCTCTCTCACAATAAAAAGGAACTCATTGTACTTCTTGTGCATCTTCTAAAAAGTTTTAGTTTTAATATTAAAAGAACACTATATCCTTCTAAGATACTCCAAATTTAAGTATAATATTTCAATTTTCTCAATGCTACTAAATATAAATGTTAAGAGAGATTTTTCTCCGTAAAAAGGTAAAAAACTCAACTTAATTCTAATGATTTAAAAACTCAACCGGTTCATCTAGTCAAACTGTAAAAACCTTAAATCGTCAAACTTTTCAGTTCAGCTTTTAACTTTTCGTTTCGATTTACTTTAATAATTTCTTGTTGTTAAAACTAATTAATTGATTTATTAATTTATTAAAAATAAGAGCATGACAACAGAAGCAAGGTTATTTTGTCTTTAAAAAGACATCTCAAGGTTACTCCTTGTTTGTTGCATATCGATGTCACTATCAACGATCAAGACTCCTAATACCAGAAGAAGAAAATCTCGAAGCTGTATACATAATAGATCACGCTCAAAATACTACACTTTCAGTGGTAATAATGAGCATGTCCTTGCATTGTTTGATTCTATGCTTAGAACCTTCCCAAGGATTTGTGTTCACCCCAACATTTTTAGTTATTGCCAATTCACTTGTTATGCATGCAATTTAATAACCCTCCAAGGTCCTACCACGAAAGGATTGATTATCTCTTCATGTGTACGTACACATCTAATTGAACAAGAACACTTCTAAGTGACTCACTGTATCAACATTGAGAACATCTGCAATAATGTCATAAGCATCAAGATGAGAAAGCAAGAGAGTAAACACAGTTGCAAACAATCATTTTGATTCATATAGTTTGATGGGCATGCAGATAGTGTTAGGTGAAGATGGTAATGCACAGTCATATGCATGTCTGTGTGAGTTAGTTTGATCATGTTTAGCTAACCATAGCACCGAGTTTGAAGGAGAGTATCAATATGTTGAAGAAAAAGAAAGACTTGATTCACCCTTTCCACTTTATTTTACTTACCAAAAGAATTGGTAAAAACCACCTGCAGAAGAACAAGCGGGGATAGCAGGCTGAAGCTGAACAATAATGGCTGCTTCCAAGTCCTGCTTTAGTACATGCACTTCACTTTAGACATAATTGGCAACACAACTTAAATAGTCTCATTATGGTTTTTCTAAATCTAAGAGATAACGACAAGAGGTCAAAATGATTTGAAATAATCAGGGTGCTGAGATGATCCAAAGAAAGTCAACCATTCTGATTGAAACAGTTCCACTGATCCGCAGATTTCATAAACTAGAGATACTGTGAATGTGAGGCAGCAAGAAGAGCAGCTCCAATTCCTGAGCCGTCATTAGCATGCTCAATCACAATAGTTTTGGATACTTCGTCTCCGAGCAATTCGGCCATAGTATTCTCCAAGCACTTACTATATTCGGTGTAGTGCTCATATAATCCACCATCCATGGCTATAACTGTCTTCTGTGTATCCACATCCTTGAGCGTATCCCTCCCAATTTTCTTCAAGATAGCCAAGATCCCAGCAGCTGCAAGACGTGCTCCACGTGTGGCAACAATGTTGCATAGCTCAACTATCACTTTCCTTGTTTTGAGGGATGTAGTAGATATCTGCAATAAGGCAGGAAATAATGGTTGTAAGTACAATATAGGACCAAGTGACTGATAAAATTCCTCATGGTTAAACAAATAATCAATCACATTGACACCGAAAAATTCTAAACCCCCCATTTTGGTATGGCACCTTCAAAGAGAAACTTAATAGACTCAACCCACCAGTAATAACAGAAGAGCTTTCCTAATAGCGTAAAGAAGAACCAATTTTATTAGCCTAAAGTATGATTAAACGAACCCATAACTTTTACAAATTGTGCATAACACGCAGCAAGTTAAGGTGATTATCAAATGAAATTTAAATACCAGACTAACAGTATCATCCATAACTGGGATGTGACTAAATGAAATACCTCTAGAATATCCTTTAATTTGTTTCCCACGACCTTAAGATCAGGAGACGTGTCATGATGCATTGCTGACATTTCAGGTGTCCTGCATATCCAAAACCCATTATAACTAGTTTCACAGTCTTTAACAATGCATCAACACAAGTACCAAATGATATTCCTATGCTTTTTCCGCTGATGCATATCATGCCTCTAAATGGTCTCACATAAAATGACATGAATTTTCTAGCAGATAGAATAATAAGATAGTTGAGAGACAAGAATTGGTAAGTAAGCTAAAAGCAGTTCACAAACTTCAAATCCAAGGACGAGCAGGTCATTCTTCTGGCGCATCTTAAAACTACCAACCATAGCAGACTGAAGCAATTGTAAATTTTCTTGCAGAAATTAATCCATCTCCAAATGCAGCACTGAAGAAAAATATACAGTTATGCATGTAAAACAATCCTTTGTATTCAGCAAAGGTCGATTTAGTTTATCACCTACCTTAACCTTGGTACGTAAAAGATGATAAAACAAGAAAAAAGTACTTAAAATTCATCATGTATGCTTAATAATAATTCAGGAAATAAGCGAGAAAGGTATTCTTTGTAATTTGCATGAGTGTAACCTTTCTAAAAAAAATAGAACCTTCCATGGCTATAATTTCTGCTATATGTTTTACCTCCAAGACGAACATCCTACTGTTAAATATGCAGTGAATAGCTCATAAGCACCAACAAACTCACGCTTGCCTGTAACTAGCTCTTACACACACAAGCAAAAGATAAAATCTCCCAACTCTAACAGTAAAGGGCTGAATCACTTATCACAAGATACCTCAGGAATTATATCAAACACCAGTAATGGTTTCCAGTTCAGTATTCTAATTGTCAGGTTGATTTCCATATTTTCAATATCCTCATCCATTAGCACACTGAAAAATTTTCCTGAGTAAATTTTGTTCAATAGGTTCAGTGCACATGTTCAGCTTTATTTTTTACTTCGTCTTTTCTTCTCATAAATTATCTTTGACAAGCGTTGATATTTACATCCTTCACAATAGTGCACCAGAATGGAGCAAAGCCTAGATGTAAAATGAGTATGGGAGTTACCTCAATATGAAGGGAATTTTAAGTTTTGGAGGAACAATGTCACCAAAAAAGGCAGCTTCTTCAGCCATTCTTAGCAAAACTCTCCGTACTATTTCTCCCAAGTACATGCCAGAAATGACTTTCTCAAAAACCTGCAGAAGATGAATTTAGAAACAATTGAGAAGATATTAGAAAAACATAGGCTAGCAAGGCAGACTAAGGGTTAATGGAGGTTATATGAAGAAATTTGCCAAACTACCTGTTCACCAGGATTTAAACTCTCAGCATCTAACGAATTGTCATAATCAGTTAACGGAAGATGTGACGACCTAAAGTTACCCCACTCCATGTTAATGACCTACATTCAAATCCCCACATAAGCTCCAACTATTTGCTTTAAGAATTACATAACCTAAATAAGTACCAAAACTTGCTAACCATCTCTCCAGATCTGGGTAGAGCACCATGCCATTTTGGTATTGCTTGGGCACGCTCAACATAAGCAGCATTAGTTCCTGTACCTAAGATGACAGCAGCAGCAACATCCTTGTTGGTGTATCTACCTCCAGCTAGTGTTCCAACTGTATCATTTACCTAGTTCAACAAGGTTAAAATTAGGTCTAGAAAAATGACATTTACTAATTTGAAGTATTACTCCATACTCTGACTAACATGGGAAAGCATGACCATCTATTATCAAACAAGGCTACCCAAAGAAAAACTAATAACCAATGCTGTTGACTGAGAATTTTAAATTACCAGAGCTGACACAGTCATTCCGACACCTTGTCTCTCCATGGCTTTTGTCAATTCTGACACCACATCTTGGCCAACCTGTTTTGGAAAGACAAGTTATGTCTAGTCCTTAGCATGCTTCTAATGATCAGAAAGCACCTAGCATTGCTTTCTCTCTAACTTGATCAAAACCAGTAAACAAGGGCTAATGAAATACTAAAAGAGAGCTGAAGCAACAAGAACTAACAGCATCACTTATCGAGAAGCCTTTTGTCCACCTGACAAGTGTCCCAGACGCTATGGACGTTTGTAAGACAGGAAATGAGAATGTGAAACCTAATTCTCTCTTTTTACCCGGAGGAAGTTCATGCTCTTGCCCTTCTTCAGCAACAAATTTTGCAAGTTCTGCTGCTATATAATCAAACAGTGCCTGAAATCACAATCAAATTTCAAAGTTAAAAGATCTTACATCTAAACTACCTTTAGTTTTGTCACCAATCCTTTGAAAAATACAAGACTTACATCTGAAGTACCAGTCATCAAACTTGGAGGAATTGACACCTCAGCAAATTCTTGACTAACAAGACCAGTATCTGTTCCTCCTAGTTGAACCCGTAGTACACGGAAGTTTGTTCCACCAAGATCCAAAGCATAAAACAATCCCTTCTCATCGCTGCAACAATAGCATTGGCTTAATCACAATTATTTTACAGCAAACATAAATGAGAACTGATGAATGTTTGTCCATATAATTCTGCTTGTCATTCCAGAAACTATGCTTTCTAGAACAA
>JANSVB020000091.1:2034949-2046234 GCA_025504935.2 Erythroxylum haughtii
AACCATTCAGAGATTATGTTTCCCCTTTTAACCACAAAGATTTCCTGCCTCATATTGTCTATGCAATCAAGACAAAACTCCAAAAGATTAAGCGACAAGATTGACACAAAAGATAACAGAACACCAGCAACTGAATAATAAGCTGCGTGCTAAAGATAAATCAACACAAGCAATAACATCCCAGTACCCCTCTCCCTCTTTCCACCAAAATATACAAAATAAAATAAAACCTATAGACAGTGACATAAACTTCAGTCTAAAGGAATCAAACGAATAATATTCCAAGTACTTGGCGATATATAGACAAAAAGGACATTACATGCATATTGGATTTAACCGTTACTGATCAATGGATAACGACTATACCATCGATGACAAAAAGTCAAAAGTGGATCTAGTGAAACAGAAATTTACAGCAACAGATGACAGTAACCAGTGACCGAATATGATTTGATCCAAGCTAACCAGAACATGACAAATACGTCGGCCAAACAGGATATTTTTGGTGAGCTTCCACAGTCATAGGCCAAGACGACAAATAATAATTAGGAAAAAAGACTAACAATAGTGGAAACCAATCAGTACAGATATGCACGTAAACACTCAAAGAAATCGACTAAAAAATGGATCTGAAATAACATAATTTCACACGAACTAGTTTAGATGTGAAACAAAGATCGAAACTTTATTAGCACTTCCAGCTACAAACACACGTTAATACATAAAAACTTGATCTTTTATCGATTTGTATTCTCTATGAGAAAAGCAGAAGAATACCCGGTAGGCAAATTGTCAACGTAGCTGATAAGCATCTTCAATTTGCTGCCACCTTCTGAAGCAAGCCCGGCGTGCATCTCCACAACCATAGCATCAGCTACCTGCTTCAGTTTTGCAATAGGAGTCGCACACTTCTCATCAACCTCCTTGAGTATCTCCATCGCTTTTGCCCACTTCCCATCTTCCCTCATTTTTCTCCTCATCACCACCGCGGTCGCCACAGCACCGGCCACCGCGGCCGTGCACACCACTGCCACCACCACCTTCTTCTCCATGTTTCACCTCAAAACTTAGTCGACCCAGATACCAGAAACGCAAAGAAAGGAAGCTCCTTTGTGCCGTTAAAACTCAAGTTTATACCTCGAGATTTAGAGTGTCATAAGCCAATTTGTGAAAAACCAACAATTTGGGTATTGGGTATGACAGATTGTCAGATTCTAGGAAGGATCCGTGGATTTGGTAAATAGCATAATCGTTACTGAATCTCGGAGGAAAGCAGTGATATGGTTTTTTATCTAATGGCTCGAGTCTTTAAACAAGCTATTGTTTGCCTTTTGTTAAGTGGGCTCTGGTTCACTTGAAATTGTACTGAGAAGATTCGGGTACACGTGTTTAATGTGTGTTTATTTGATCTTTATCAAGATTCCCGAAAAAAGAAATTTTAATTTTTTTTTATTATTAATAAGATATTTTGGTTATTATCTGAAGACAAGAGTGAACATAACTCAAAAAAGAGTGCTTTGAGCATTGCCAAGATATGTGCACTTTACGTGTGAAAAGTTGAATTTATCATTATCCATTGGAATCTGAATTTGAAGAATTGAATGTCAAGTAAATGGAACTGATCACATGTTATTTATACCTTTTAGCATAGACCCAATTGTCTTTCCAATTTCTAAAATTAGAAAATGATTGGTACGATACCAATCCTAAATTTTCATGTTAATTTTAATACAATTTTATTGTGTAATAATTAAAAAAGAAAAGAAAAAGAGCACTTAACTAAAAAGTGAACGTTAAGTTTCTCCAAATTCTGAAATTTTAACTACAGTATAAATAAGAACGAAAGCTGATCTGATTAGACTTGGGTGGCTCACAATTACATGTATACTACATCATTGAAGTATGGTTCCTCTTTTGTCTTTACCAGAAATGGAACAAGACAACTTTCCAAAAAAATGGGTAGGCATGGATGTTGGAATAGCAAGTTGCGTACAAGCTGGAGATGAAAGTTTCATAACCAGTAACTCATGAACAGGCCTCGCAGATTGTGATAATGGAGACTACAAGACAATTAATTCCTATTATTCACATGGCCTGATTGAAATCCAACCTTTCCCGAGTCAAAAGCTTGCAAAAGATGCTAAAGTGACCATACCAATATGTATGGACCATCTACCTAAAGAAAAGAGATTCTGCTAAAAGTTGTTCTTAAACTTCAAATGGCAAAAAGCCATGCCTCTTTTCCATTAACTTGGTAGTTGGAGGCAAAAAAGCTAATTTAGACCTTAGAATAGCATCTTAATTTGGGGTCAATGCCTCGAATAGTTCTCAAGTTCAAGCTTCTTCTACCATTTGCCAGGTTGATTATCTTCTACAATCAGCAAAGCCAGGAAAAAAGAAAAATCCATGCCATTATGGGAAACCCGAGTGGAAGGGAGAGAGATTACAGTAATTTTTTTTTTTTTTAATATTGACAAGGGTACAAATGGTTTGAATACAAAGCCTTACTAACTTCATATCACAAGCCTCAAATGAAGCATTTAGCAAACTGCATGTTCCAGCCCTCTTAACTGAGAAAAACTAGTTCACCTTTTAACACATTTCCTACGCTCCTCAACAACACTTAACGCAACAAAAGAAGAGAGAGAGACAGACAGAAAGGAATGGAGAAGAGAAGAAGAGGTTCGAGCAAGAAACTATGAAGAGCATGAAGCAAAAAATGCTTCTGCAGAACAGCATACTTTGTTTGAAATACTGTACACAGGACATGACAAGCAACATCTCCCAAACTCTTAAAGTTATGTCCACAATCGATTTCCGGTCCATGATAGATTTTGCCGAGGATGCCTGAAAAAATTTAAAGAAATGAAAGCCAGCAATTAATATAACACTTACCAAACACTGCTGGCTTTCTGTCTTCCCTCAAACTCACAAGATGGGCCAAAAGAACCATTGCCCACTCGTACATATGCTCGCATCTCATCTCATGCTGGAGACTTGAAACTCAGCCTGCTATTAAAGTAACCAGGAAAAACCAAAAGGAACAGTATAAAGAAAAACATTGTACAAAATATCATATGGAACAACAGACGAGAGAGAGGTGCACATGCCTGACCAACTGTTTCTCTGGTGATTCCAAACCAAGTGCACCCACAGATTCTAGTATAATTCCATTTGCAGCATTCGGCTTCAATAGGGAGAAAAATAAACCAAAAATTAAAAAAAAAATAGGTAGATTGGTTAGAGCTCAAGGTAGGGTCAGAATCAAAACAACAATAACATTTAATTTGTAAAATAGAGTAGATAGTCGGGGTTGAAAACTACTCCCATATGAGACCACAAATAGCAACATGAGGTTTCCAATATAGAATCGCATGCATGAGAATAAGAAACTGACCAGAGTAGGAAACAAGCAAAATAATAGGGGATAAGGGATTTTATATCAAAAACCTCGAACTCTTTGCCCGATCCATCTTGCAATGCTCCACTCCGCTCATCAGAAACATTTTCCAAAAGAGACTCGGAATCTGCATCGCAAGAATCACTATGAGAACACCCCAAGTTATTACTTCCTTCAATGCTTCCATTATTACCCTCACTGCTTCCAGCCACTGAAAGAATTCCCACATCCTCACATGAGCCAACTTCACTTGCAAGTGATGTGACGGTGCTGGAATTTGAGCCACATTCTGCTTCAATATCCATTGGGCTCGCTGTCTTCTTGCCTGTGTTAAACGACTCTACAGTAGACCTCCCACCAACCTCCACCCACACCTGCCCAGACCTCAAGCCATCTAACTGGCAAGCATCATTCCCTTCACGAAATGGCACACACACAGGAGATGTGGAACTGAACCGTTGGCTGGCTTCTGGAGAAACTGAACCTTCCTCTGTAGGACTTCTGTGTCGTTTATCAGGCGTATCTTGTGCAGCATCCCCTCCATTGGAATCTTTCTTCCTCTTAAGATGCCTCTCACCAGATCCAGTCTGACAAGCGTCACCATGTTCACATGACTGTTTATCTGATGGCTGTTGGTTTGTCCCTCTAGGGTGCCGAGGACGCTTATAACCATCTGGAAAAACATAAGAAGGAATCTGCTTTCTACGAACATGAGAAATATAGATTTCCATTCCGGGTTTCCAAAACATATACATATTAATTGAATGCCTGAACTCGTCTACAGAACCACGGATATCAAACTGTTGGCCCTCCTGCACTATCTCTCCCTGTTTCCTCTGCAAACCCATAAAAAATGCTGAGTGGGCACATAGTTTAGACGAGTCTACGAACTCATGAGGGTATGGATGACACTGAAGCTTCCCATATGTATCTCGCTCAATCTGCAGCATGACATGCATAGTGAGAATGAGGTACAAAGAAAAACCATATATTCATAACCATAAATTTCAGTGAACAAAGTATCAAGCTGATAAGATCTTAATCACATTACAGTAATGCAAAAATCAATACCATTAGAGTCAACTGCCTAAGTCGCGATTCCACCCAACCTTTCCAAGCACGCAAATCATCGGCATCAGCCGCAATTATGTCAACCTGTAAATAGTTTCGGTAGCTTTCGAAGAACAAGTACGGCTCAAACAGAGTACTCCACAGAGATTTATTCAATTCTATCTCCTGACAAATATTGTTACCATACTGGAACTGCTCCATCATAACCCGTAGGGTACTTGTTGACACGTTATAGCTAGAATTCATGCATGGATAAGCAGGTGTTATAATTGGCATATGATGAGTGCGGTCACGAGGGTTTTTTCGAGGATCCCAGACAGAAAATCCAAGTTCATCCTCCTCAATGGGGCACAGCATCACAGGGTTTGGCCATCGCCACTGTGTATAAACCCTGAAGAATCTCGACACCAGCATGCTAGGAATGGCATTAGGATAAAGCTGGCATACTCTAGCAACAAGAAGAGCCCAATTCACACCACCAAGGAATCCAGTCACCTGCACAGAGTGAAAGGGGGGACAAATCAGAAATGGCACAACTTTGGAAAGCAATTTGAAGTGAAGGAAAGGGAGAAGGGGGCTAGATAAATTTGGATCACTCACGTTAGAATAAACACCGCGTCTTTTAGCCCAAAACTTCACACATCGAAGGGTTGTGCGGAAGTGCTACAAAGAAAGAGAAATCTAGATTCACAAAATGGATCCAGAAAACCAAAATTCATACTTCGAAAGGCACTAAAAAGAAATAAATCAACTGCTAAATATCAAGCATAGCATTTCACCTCAACATTTGGAACCAGCTTAAGAATTTGATCAGCAACCCTGCAGCCATTAAGACTTCGTACAGTAGGCTCATCAACTTCGTATAGAACAGACACGTTGGAAATGTCCAAATCCTGTGAACAAATTGGAGAAACTTAAAATTTTTTCCAAGCAATAGATGAAGATTTTAATCAAATTTACATCTTCAAGATGTAATTAAAAAGAAAAAATAAAAACACAAGCCCAAGCCCAAGCCCAAGCCCATAAGCTTCTACATGAAATCATTGCCAAACATAAACTATACTCCACAAGATCACCAGAGATAAGGAAGGGATCTACTGTTATACGAAAAATGAAAACAACAC
This sequence comes from Erythroxylum haughtii, assembly GCA_025504935.2. Classification (NCBI taxonomy): domain Eukaryota; kingdom Viridiplantae; phylum Streptophyta; class Magnoliopsida; order Malpighiales; family Erythroxylaceae; genus Erythroxylum; species Erythroxylum haughtii. The sequence continues at coordinate 2,040,545 of JANSVB020000091.1, forward strand.
ACAGCATGCAGCATAATAGTAAATTAATGTGTTTTAAGAGATCTGAAAGCGAACATAAGATTGCTGCAAGAGAAAACTTTTCAATCAGAACTTTTTAAACATCTTGTCTGAGAAATTGATTTCCAAGTCTGAAAGAGAGAACCCTATTGATAACTTTGAAGAACTTGATCAAAATTATTCATGAATTTGATAATGACTTACTTCAGGTACCACCAAAAGAGAAATACTTGCATAGAGAAGGTCAATTGATATTCCATCAAACTTGAATTTCATCACAGGAACATGAGCATCTGGAACTGGCTGTAATTCAGTGATTTCCTCCATTTCTGCTAGTATATTGTGCAATACAAAGAAAAAATCCTCCTGTAAAGACAGCAAAAATTTAGCTTTATAATGCCAACGATAACAGGGATTGTATTATCGGTAACCTAATTTGCTAGCCATTATTTACCTCCCGATTGACATATGATGGTCCAACACATAGTGTGTCGATGTCAGCTCCAGGACCATGTACCTATCGAACTCAAAATTAGCAGACTCAGACACCACCAAGAAATTGCAGATGGGAGCTATTATACCGAAATGAGAAACCAAATAGGCCGAAGACAAATACTTGGCATAATTAGTGTAACCATTTCAATTTTAACAAACATCAAATTATTGTGTAAAGCATTAACGACATCAAAGTGAAATCTGGTAACTGAAAATACAGGAAATAAGCATACCCCGAGGCGATAAGAACCAAAAGTAAAAATTAAGGCATTTGCATTCTCCACCATCTGATCTGTGTACCCTCTTAGGTGTGTAAGCTGCTTCACCCAATCTTTCACAATCTAAGGAAGGAATGGAATTGTTGTTAGAACTTTAATCTAGCTACCAAAGGTGCCAAAAAAATGAAAAGTAATCACAAGAACAATAGATATAACCAAAACGTGCAAAGGAAATAATTAAGATAAATCAACACCCATGGACAGGGGAAGCACATAAATGACACTCGTATGAAAAGAGCATCAAAGAGCTCAGAGACTAGATCGTAAAGTTTTAGCAATATTAAGTAGACACAGACGATGGATGTTTACAATTGAATTGCCACTTTCGACAGCATTAAGATAAACAAACTATTATAGATAGGGAAGTTTTGCTTCTAGTTTATCACTGAAATTGGTCAACGATGAACTGTTTCTAATCCTACCATTTGATTGCTGTGGCAGTACTTTCACTATGTATATCATTTGCATTTCATTTATGTGGCATGTGATAGCTCACACAATGAATGACCTACATATTGTAAAATGGTGGCAAACATCACCATATCTGGATGTTAGTTTCATGGATTATTGCACAACATCAAATCCTGTCTACATCTTTCTTCTGTTACTCACATATATATAGTGGCCATATCCGTCTTACATTGGATGTCTCCTTTATATACTAAGATGCAGAAATGATGGTAGAGATTAGGGATTTCGCATTATGATACAGCAGATTCCATAATGAGTGAACAACAATAACAAATGACTAGTTTGCAGAATCTAGTGCTGAGTTCTCCCCCCAAACCCTTCTTTTACAACATAGAACCACAATTGCCACTCCAAACTATCAAAATCGCATATCTCTATTTGCCTGAATTTGGTTTTATTTTAACATACTGGGGTTATAACTCCCTCATCACACTATAGGCGTTTTCAACAATGAACACTAAATAAAAAGCTCCTATAACAACGCAACTAAATAACCATAGATCAGAAAGTAGGATACTGTCTACAAACATTGTATAGACAAGAATACAGCATTTTGTAACATTATATTGAACAGGCATCCAACATTCACACAAGCTAACACCGACAACTAAATTGCAATGCTCGCTATGAATCCAAAAACCAAAAAAGTCAACGAAAGGTACACCACCAAGTCAAAATTCTCATCACGAAAAGAATCGAACTGTAATTACAAAATATCAACAGATTACCTGTCTAATCCGACCCAAAACCTCCTCCCTCTTTGTCGCTTCTTCTTCGCTCTCGTAAAGCCCAGAATCAACCAGAAACTTCCAATGAAAACAAAAATACAATTAAATATCAGATTCTCAATACCCTAAACACAACAATCAATACCAAAAAGACCCAATATTTTTCAAAAATACCCTAAATACCTTTTCCAATTCACGGCTCCTTTGAGCATCTACCTCAGTGGGCCCCGCCACCGATATCGGCTTCGTAACGCCAAATTGCTTCGGCGGTGGCGCTGATCCACTCAACCCCTCTGGACTCACAATCTCGGTAGCCATTAAAGGAAACAAATCACAGAACGCCAATCGACAAAACCAAAAACCAAATCCGATGTTCAGAGCACGGTAAACGAAAAACTCGAGAGTTCGGGCGACAAGGTCAATCTAAAACCCCTTAAACTCAGAAACAAAAAAGACCCAAATTTCCAATTGCACAGAACAAACAAAAAGTGCGAAACTTTCCCTGAGAAAACGCGGCAATGAGCAAGGAGATCAATGATTAAGCTAACCCTAGAAATCAAAGAAAAAACACGCCAAAAAAACAAAAAAAGACAACAGATCCGAAATCCAATTAAACCCCAAAAGCAAATATTACAAACCCGAATTGAATCGGGAAAGCTTAAATTAAAGATTAAAAAAACAAAAGGAAAAAACCTAGCGAGAGAGAGAAGGGAGCGAGTTGTGTGGGGTGTATCTAGAGAAAGAGGGTCCTGGTGGAGACTGGGGGGGTTGATTTTTCTCGAGTGATATTTTATTGCACCTGTGGCGATCTTGTAGTTTTTTACGAATTTGGGGCTTTAAACAATTTACCCAAATTCCAGGGACCAGAATGCAAATTCAACAAATTTGCTTTTATATGCTCCGAAAAAGGATTTATATGTCCATTTTAGATTAGGAGTCCTTACTCTTTATAGGTTTCCTCTTTTGTCTTCACTAGACGATTAAATTGTCTCTAATTCAACACAGTATTTATATGCAATGAGTAATTTGTTCAATACACGTTCAAAAAATTGTATAAACAATTTATTGTTTATATTTTAATTATTATTTTATATATTAAGTTATTTGAAATAGGGATAAAGTTGTGTACCATTAGATCTTTTCAAATTTTGTATATCAGTAAAATTTTTACTTAATTGTAAGTGATTTGAAATAAATAATTTGGATTATTAAATAAAAATTTTAAGTACACAGTTGAAAAAGTAACAACTATTGATAATACTCACATGTGAGTATCCTATGTTGGAAAAAAAGAAAAAAGAAGACTAACATATAAGTCTAGTGGACTACTCCACCTATTGCCAATTGGTTTTATAATAGAATCTTACTTGAATTTGTGTGTGGTCTAATTTTCTTTCCCATGTTAGACTCATATATCTATTACAAATTTCATATGGTATCAGAACAGATTTGATCCAGATTATTAATTTTCTGATTGTCCGTCTGGGTGTCTAGTCCCAGCGGCCGGGTCCAGTTATCACTGTGTTTATTTCAAATAATAACTGGATGTCCAATCTCAGTTACACTTAAGGAGAGTGTTGATAATATCCGCATATGAGTAGCTTATATTGAAAAACAAGAGAAAAGGAAGACTAACATATAACTCTAGAGGGCTACTCTACCTATTGTTAATTAGTTTTAGAATGAAACATCACTTGAATTTATGTGTGGTCTAACTTTTCTTCTAATATAGGACCCATAGGCCTATTGCAAATTTCACAACAATTATGTGTTTTTCTATTATTAAAAAGAAATATTCATATCTAAAAACCATGAAATCAAGTGAATTCTCATTCACTTAACTCTGAATCACTTGCGAAAAACCATCTTTTAACACAAAACCAGAATAATTTTAGAAAGGTTAGGATGTGTTTAAGCTTTGTTTCCGCATGCTATTATCACTCCCACACTAATTACTAAAATGACTTGGAAGTTAAGATACATGCTCGTTTCCTTATATGGAATTATGATTGTATAACGTAGATTCCAAGTAATAATGTAAATTTATATTTTGAGCTGATTAATTGATTTAGAAATTAAAAATCCAAAAGTAATTTTATGTTCTAAATTAAACTTAAATTTCTAAAAAATTAGATTAATTCGATTTAAATTACTAAAATAAATTGAAATTGTTATAAATTTAAAATTATTTTAAAATAATATTTAATGAATTATAATTAATAAAGTCGAGAATCAATCAAAACTTGTTGACAGCCCTTACTCTGACCAACATAAAGTCGTGTGAAGCTATGGGCTTCACATGTGAATACGCGCATGTTTAAAAGCTGCTGGAGCCGACATTTGTACAGGTTGGTGTCAGCTGTCTGGATGTGCACCGCTAGAGACTATAGAATCAGATGCTACAATTATTCTTCTTCTTCTTTCTTTTAATGACAATGTTAATCTCAACTCGCCGGGAAGTTTACAAGGGGCTTAAAACTTAAGGCTAAAGTTTTATTTTTCAAAGGAAAATTATTTAATTTGAGCAAAGATTAGTTTAAGTATTAATAGTTTAAAAATATTTTTTATAATTAAGATTCTCCTTAAACATCTTGCGGATAAAAAAAATGTTAATCTTGGGTTAAAACTAAAAGTTGGTATTAAAAAATTAAGAGAAATTTTTTTAATAATAATAATGAGAATCTTCAGTTGGAACAGCAGAGGGCCGGGAATCTCTCTGCGGTTCGGACTCTTCGGGACCTTATCTGAAGCTATCGCCCAATAATTTTGTTTTTAATGGAAACTAAAGTTCATGGAGGTCGAATGGAAGTGTTACGCAGTCAACTCAGTTTTGCACATTGTTTCTCTGTAGACAGTATTGGCATTGGTGGGGGTCTATCTATTTTCTGGTCCACGGATATTCAGCTTCATGTTTCCGGTTACTCTTCCAACTTTATTGATTGTGAGATTAGATCTGATGGTACACAGTGGCGCCTCACTGGTTTTTATGGTTCTCGGAAAGAACTCGAAGACGGGCTTCTTGGAACCTCTTGCGGGCTTTGGCAGCTAGGAGTCAGCTTTCTTGGTTGTGTTGTGAGGATTTTAACGACATTGCTGCTTTGTATGAAAAATTAGGTGGCCCCCCTCGGCCTTCTCATTTAATGTCAGGTTTCCGTGAAGCCTTGAGTGATGCTCATCTTTCAGATATTCTGCAGGTAGGCTCATCTTTCACCTACACCTACAGGGAAGGTTCTGCAGCTTGTGTTAAGGAAAAGGTTGATAGAGCATGTTCTAACACCGAGTGGAGCTCTTTGTTTCATGATACTATTTGTTCGGTCCTTGTTGCCCCAGTTTCATATCACTCTCCTTTATTGATTGACACTGCTAGCACCAGTTTGGAAGGGGTTAATCGGCGATTTCGTTTTGACAACTCCTGGCTTTCTGAGCTTGATCTTGACGAAACGGTTGATAGGGCTTGGGCAGTCGGGGCTACTTTATCTTTCTCCGACCGTACGTCTTTGGATGTAGATCACATACAGTTATGGGGTAAGCAGCGAAATCGGTTAAGGTGGGCCCAAAAGGAAACAATTAAAAGACGGTTAGGAGAGTACCAACATACCCTCGACCCAGCCGAGATTCGACGTTTAAAAGGCAAATGGAATGCCATCTTAGAGGCGGAGGATGTGAGATTAAAACAGCAAGCTAAAGCGTTTTGGTTTCGACATGGTGACAAAAACACCAA
>JANSVB020000091.1:2056764-2072473 GCA_025504935.2 Erythroxylum haughtii
TAATTTGTCAATGATATTAGCGACTTTTAATTTGTCCCTCATTATTACAATCCTAATCTTATCCTTTTTGGTAAGATTGCACATTAAACGAAGCATCATCATCTCCGTCACCATTAGTTGATAATTATAAACTTGTTTGATAGGCAGACATTTTGTTCTATAGAACATGGTGGGCACCTATTACAATAAAACACTATCTTTTTATTGGATCATAAGCAATTTGTTCATTGAAAGAGAGCATAAGAGTTATTTATAAATACATGAAATTAGTTGCTTTTCCTAATAAGTGATTTAAAAACTAAACTGATTATGTCGATTTATTAGTGAAAATCTTGAACTTACTAACTCTCTAATTCAAGCTTTAATTATTCAGTTTAATTTAATTTAATAACCCTTGTTTTTAACAACTGATATTAATTAATCAGACAATTTTTATAAACTAATTATTTTAAAACCAAAATAAATCAATAAATCATTATTTTTATTTTTATTTTTATTTAATCTTTAACTGATTTTTTGACGGTTTAATATCAGTTAAATATTTTAAATCTTATATATCTTATTTTACCAATTTAACTCTCGGACCAATTTCTAAAACATTATCTTTACAAGGTATTTGGTTGACTGGAATCACTATTTCATTCATGATCTATTCTTAATAGTAGATCATTTCCTTGTTTGATTGAAGAAAACATACAAAATATATAATCTAAGGGTTTACTTTATTCCTTAAGTTGGGGAATAGTAAACTCATCACTCCCTACCTTTATCTATTCCAGGGAATAAAATGGGGAACATATTGGACAAAAACTTCCTTAAAGAATCCATATAATTACTTAGTTATAACAACAAAATCAACAAAAATAACAACAACAACAACAATAATAATAATGTCGTCGACGACGACGACGACGTAGTTAGTGGAGATTAATATTTTGATATTTTTATTAATTATTACAATCATGGACATTAAATTATTATTAGAAATTGTTAAAAATAAACTAAACTAAATAATACCTAATATATTATATTTTTTATTTATTATATTCCTTATCTATTCTATAAACCAAACATTCTGGTAGACTATTTCATATATGGATTTACAAACTAAAGCCATTGGACCCAAGAGCGTATGACGGGCCTGCTCAATAGATAATTTCTCTTTGTCTAGGGAACCAGTTGACCTGCTTCCAAGCTGGTGTCAAAGAATTGCAAATATTTTTGATAACTAATTTATATTCACATACAAAAATTTCACCTGAAAAATATAGCAGGACTGCACATATATTACTCATATATCATTCAAGATCCTTAAATTTAGACGCTAGAGTACCTTGTACTTCATGTTCATGAATTAAAGTTTGTACCAGAAAAAGAAATGTACTGTTTATGTTCTGGTAGTAGCCATTAAGTAGGAAGAAGGTGAGTTAATGTACGGTTTCAAAAGGGGAGCCATGCCAAGTTTCTGAATTTTCTGTTCATGCCATGGTTCAAAATTGAAATGAATTGATGGGAAATTTTAACAGTAGTCTCTACAGATTCAACATCCCAAGAACAATGGAATTGATTGCCTTTAAAAATCCTATCTTTTCTTCTTTTAATGCCTTGTCTCTCTCTGTCTCTCTCTTCTTAATGGCCATCATTGTCTTTTATTTACCAAAAAGGATTCAAATTGTCCACAGTCAAAGCCACATTGAGAAAGGATCCTTTCTGATTTGAATCTCCAAAAACTGAAAGATTTCCTCTGCGGAATCAATGAGCATATATAGACAGAGTCACAAATCTTCTCTAACCCCATCGTCAGTGAAAGATAAGTCTCAGCTTTTTCTTTTTGGCTTATTCTTTGGGACAAAGAGAAGCTATAAAAAGCACCAAACTTTACCAGCATTGTTTTTAGCCTTAAATGCCTTCTTCCAGTACTTTTAGTGGGCAGAGGGAAAGAGTGTTCTTGGGTTCATTTTGGTCTTAGAATCCAAGAGAGAAGCAGAGATATACTCAAAGAGTTTGCAAAGACTTGAGTGTATAAAATTTAATAAATACACGGACGGTCAGTGGGTATATACAGTACACGTTGCTCCAGAAAGAAAGTGTTTGTGACTGTGCCAAACAGAGAAAAAGAGAGTGCAAATTTTCTAGTGAAAGGGTGAGAAAATTTTCAAGTTAGTGGTGTTTTTTCTTTTTTGAGTTAAGCTAAATTCGGCGCTCCTTTTAAATTTGAGGCGGTGGGTTGCTTTCATATTTTATGTTTCTACTTTTCATTATCGAAATTTTCACATTTTATGCATTTTTTGTCTTCTGATTCTTGTTTGTGTATGCATGGTGAATTCTTTTGAATCTCATATTTAAATTGGTTCTTCCTGGAACTATACCGTCTGTTTCTTTTTGTGACGTCTTTTTGTCCTGTAATGCAGTTCTTCACGAGGTTGTGTCAGGTTTTCCTTTCATGAAAGAAAAAAAAACTGATCTTTATCCAAAATTTTTTAAGGTTTTTGATGCTTAAACCACTCTGGTCACTTCACTTCTCTGCTTGCAACCTGTAAAGATTCTGAAGATCTTGCAGTCCCTCTTTCTCTATCCGCTTCCTCTATAAACCCACACTTCGGTTTCTTGTTTTCAGTTTTTTGAAACAAAGATTTTGTTTGCTTGCATTCCCTCTCTCTATCTCCCGAAACTAGTTCTTTGAGATCTTTTGCTTCTTCTGTTCAGGTTTTAGTACTTCAAAACAGAGTAAAAAGGCGGTTTGCTTCTCTGATTCAGTGCTTCACATTGTTGCTTTATCTTGTTTTCCCACTTCATAATTGTAGAATGCAATAAGCGTCCTCTTTGAAAAGCTTGTTAAACACCATAGTATATATAATGAGTTGATCTTGATACATTCTTCCTGTTTTTAGAACTGTTGGTGCTCTAGTTTTTGTCTCTAGTTTGAAGTTGTAGATATATTGATTGATAGAAATGGGCAAAGCTACACGGTGGTTTAAGGGCTTGTTGGGGATGAAAAGCGATAAGGAGAAAGAGAAAAAGAAAATCGAAACTTCAAGCTCAGTGTCAAGTGATAGAAAAGAGAACAAAAGGTGGAGCTTTGGCAAATCAGTAAGGGATAGTAATCCAATTCAAAAGATTCCGTTGAATCTTTCGGCCAAAAAAGATGCTGACTGGCTCAGATCCTATCTTTCCGAGTCAGAAAAGGAGCAGAGCAAGCATGCCATTGCAGTTGCCGCCGCCACAGCTGCGGCAGCCGATGCGGCGGTGGCCGCTGCACGGGCTGCAGTGGCGGTCGTGAAGTTAACTACTCAGGGCAGGGGGGCATTGTTGGGTGAAGAGAGGGAGAGGTTGGCTGCTGTCAAAATTCAAGCGGTGTTTAGAGGTTATCTGGTACGTTAAAAGTTTAAATTTTGCTTTGACCTATAAATACTTTTGTTTACGCTAATTAAGAACATTCGACAGATTCTTCTCTTTTGTTTCTTAGATTCATGTGCTCTTTTCTTGTTGCAAATAAAAGTTGTTTCCAGATTTGCCAGTTTTTGCTCTGTTTCTTGAGACAACAGTTGCAGTGGTGAACATATGTTTCTCCTAGTCCCTACTTCTGCTGTCTGTCATCAAAAGCTACAAAGACAAAGTAAAATGGAACAGTGTTGGGTTTGGTTACTTTTGACGGTGATTTGCACTTGATCTTTGGAAGTGCTTCTCCTTTCTTAAAAATCTCACTTTTAAATGTCTGCTGCCATGTGATAAAGAGGAACATCTTCAACAGTTGGAATGATTTCTAGATGGTCCATGTTAGGTTTACATATTTTTCAACTTTGCTTCTGACTTATCCAATGATTTGGTTCCTTCTCCTGTCTGAAAATTTGAATTTGAAACTGCCCTTTTGAAGTAGGCTTAGTTGTTACTTGTCTGTTACATCCTCAACAAGGTTTCATTACCTGTAACTTTTTGTTCTGCAGATATAACAGTGACGTGTATTTTGGTGTGCTATTATGCCTCCTGTTCGTGGTTCTAATTAGTTTGACTTTGTTTAACTATCTCAGGCTCGAAAGGCTCTTCGGGCATTGAAAGGGCTTGTTAAAATACAGGCACTAGTTAGAGGCTACTTAGTTCGAAAACGGGCTGCTGCAACTCTTCATAGTATGCAAGCTCTTATAAGGGCTCAAAATGCAGTTCGATCCCAACGTGCTCGTCGATCCGTTTGCAGAGAAAGTAGATTTCAATCCGAAAACCGGCATCGAAGATCCGTGGTAAGAAACCGAAATTGATTCTTGTAAATGGTTTGTTTTTTCATGTATGTAATGTGGTTCTTAGCCAATAGTCGTGCTGTTCTTGTGGTTCTCAGGAAAGATTTGATGATGCAAGAAGCGACCTACACGGCAGCAAGAGGCTATCTACATCTTATGAAGTGTCTGCATTTGATGACAGCCCAAAAATAGTCGAAATCGACACGTACAAGCCAAGATCGAGATCTCGTAGATTCACAACTGCATTATCAGAATGCGGTGAAGATGTTCCTTACCATGGAATGTCATCACCTCTTCCATGTCCAGTTCCTGCTAGAATCTCCATACCCGATTGCAAAAACCCCCAAGATTTTGACTGGCATTTCGCCAGCGATGAATGTAGGTTCTCTACGGCACAAAGCACCCCTAGAATTGTGAATTCTACCCGATCTTATGCTCCCATTACGCCGATCAAGAGTGTCTGTGGGGACAGCTATTTCAGGCCTTACTCAGGCTTCCCTAACTACATGGCAAACACACAATCCTTCAATGCTAAATTGAGGTCTTACAGTGCCCCAAAGCAAAGGCCAGAACCAGGGCCAAAGAAGAGGCTTTCACTGGATGAAATTATGGCATCAAGGAACAGCATCAGCAGTATTAGAATGCAACGTTCATGTCCCCAAGTTGATGAAGAATTGTGTTTCTAAAAGCTTTAAGATCTTCCATGGAAGTGGGATTTGAAAGGAATGATTATGAGACTGCCTCCTCTATGATGATTCTCCAAAAGGGTTTTCTTTCTTTCTTTGGTGTAAATTATTTTTCCTACACTCCTGATTAATCATGTTTTACCAACCAAATCAAAGCCTTTTCATTTGCAAATCAGTGTTAACTAAGATCCATTTCCTAATTCTTGAGCCATCTAGTTAGCAGTTGCCATCTTGTGGGTGAAAGCCTCAATGGCTTCTTAAAAACAGAAAAAAGAAATTGGACAAAAACATCACATAACTATAATTCCTTCAAATTTAATAAATTATTATTTAAATTAATTCCTTAACTCTTAATAGAACAAAAATAATATTATTATAAATCTTATTAACACGAAAAATTTAGAAAGATCCGATAATACAAAACTTTCTTTTAACTTTTTTTATCATTTTTTAAAAAGGTCCGATAATACGAAACTACCATTCCAAGGTAACAATCAAATGAGCATATCATGTAGAAAAATAAGTCCCACACGTGTGAATTTGAACTAAAACAACAATGGAGGGAAGGCCATGGTTGGTGGTTTGGATCTTAAGTTTCTTATCATCAATGATTGGAGTTTGATGTGATAGACTTGGCTTTGGGGTGCTTTAGGGAATCTCTCCCTCAAAAGCTGTGACCCTTTTGGAGCATCATCATCGTCATCTCATCCTCTTGCTTCTCTGCCTGTTCCTCGCATAGTCACATGGCGTCCATAACTATCTAAATCGAAATCTGGAGTGGTAAAAAGTTTAATGATTGAGGGGCAGTTTAGGTAACAACGAATTCCTGTTGCGTACTCAATACATCATCAGCATGGGCACTTCGTAGTTCGTGAGGATAAGGTCCTGAGTTATGTCACAGACAAAATTTTACGATCCCAACATTGCCCTTCTTCTGTACTTGTAATCACAATGGAGCCCTGACCCTATACAGCCAATGTAAGGAATGTTGTTTGTGTTGTATTATGCTAAGTATTTTCTTAATCCTGTATTAGTTTATTTTGTATTTTATGCTCTCAACGATTTAATTAATTTAATCGATACTTAGTACGATTCAAAATTTCAAATGACAAGAGAGGCCAACTCTAATGTGGACATATGAAAAGAGACGTTGCTAATCACTAAACAAGATTAAAAAAATTAATGTCTCTTAAGATCCAAACATAACTAATTTATTTTTATAAATATATTCTTCCGAGATGACGGAATTGTAATTTATTTGATTAAGTGACAATGCTTTCGTCACCTTAATCGTACTTAAAACTATAAAATATGAACTATACACTTATTTTAGTTAATTTTTAAATGTATGATTAAGGCCTCCATGTTACTTAACCTTATCTATCTTCCCTTAGCTGGTGGAAATCTAACTATGGTTGCTATCCGTTGGAGTTTGGAACTTTGGTTTTTTTTAAGATAAGGGTGTGTGTGGATTTGCTTAAAAACATGGTTTGAAAGTGTAATTTGTTGGTCAAATCCTACATTAATCACTATTGCAATTTCCCATTTCTTGTAATTAACACTAATCCAATGCAATTGCTATGTTTCTTTGGAAGGAAAACTTTCAAAAAGAAACTATTTGACCCATCTTGGAAAGTGGCCTTGAGCATGGAGAGGATGAGACATTATTGGAATTCTCGGAGAAACAATACACCAAAGATGGGGTGAATTATGGTTTATTAGTTAAGCTAAGGTTGGCTTCTCATGTGCCAAGCACAAAGTAGAGCTTTACACTATTCTTTAATCACTACCCTAACACACTCTTTGTCCTTAATGTTCCAACTTAGTTTTCAATCTAACATTTGGTATCCTCATTATTATATGATAAGTTTAGTGATTAGCATGTTTGGACCACCCAGTATGAAGAGGGCAGTATAGATTAATTATTCCCTTTCTGTAAACCACAAGAGACAAATTGTTAAAATATAATTAGGAGTTTGTCCCACATGGAAAGAATATATGACCTTGAACATGCATATAAGCCCAGTAAATTATTCTTCTTATTATCAATTGATTTTAAAATGAAACTTTATTTGAATTTGTAAGTACTTAGTTTATTTGAGCCCAATCTTACAAAATTTAATATGATATCAGAGAAGGTTGCTTTTTAGTTAGTCGTCACCACTTCGACACGATAAACTGTGTTACATATTGGGCCTTAAATTAGCCCACATATGAGGAGGACATATTGAAATACAAGTGAGAGTATGTCCCACATTGAAAAGGATATATGAACATGCATATAAGTCTAGTGAATTACTCCTCCTATACTCTTCCTATTATCAATTAACTTTATGATGTAATCTTATTTGGGCTTGTATGTACTCAGGCTACTTTGGACCCAATATTACAAATTTTAATACAAATATATAAAACAATTTGGTTTAATATTAAGAATTTTTTCTAATTTTGTATATTTGAATACTCATTTAATTTTTGGTTCTAATAATAGGATTAGATTGTGAAATCTAGTTAAATATGTTAGACCTTTATGTAATTTAACACTTTTTAAAGTTAAATTTTATAATATCATAGTTTCGATCTTACATTTTAAAATGTCATAAACCACTTTGTTACAAAATTGAACTTAAATTGAAATGTAACAAAAAAGTTTAGCATTTTTTAATGTAATTTTGAAAAAAAATTGATAAATTCAAATCCAAACTTAATCAAGACCAGATAAGTACTTTTGATATACACAAAAGGCTCAAATCAATTTACTAGAACAAATTTTAGGATTTATTAATATGAATCCAATCCAAAAATATACGTTTAGAAATATATTTGAGGTAATATATATGATAATATTTTGAACTTATTTTAAGTTGAGCTCAAACTTGATCAAATCAAATTTAACTTCTTAAGTTCGATTTTAGTTGAATTGAACCTGATTTTTTAATCGTTACTATCCTATATTGTAACTTAATCGTTAATAGTATAAATGTAATATATTAATATCTTATCATGTTCGTTCACAAGGATTTGACTGACACCTAAGATTGAGTACAAGATGACTAAAATAAAAAGGATCAAATTCTTTATATTCATAATCTTGTACCAATTCTGTTCTATACGATCCGTATAGATTGTATAGATCAGATTTGGTATAGGCATATGAGTTGGTCCCAAAATAAAATACCAAATGGGAGATGAAGAAAATGATGGTGTGTTCTCAACAGTTGAAAAAAGGACCGGTTCTAAATATGACCGTTACATGCTTGGTACTCCAACGGTCGAAAAGGCCGCCTGTAATTTAAATTTGAGATATGAGTATCCCAACGGTCACTTCGTTCGTTTACTCATTTTAGCCTCCAAAACACGAGAAGCAGGAAAAAGAAAGCGATTATCAGGGAAATTTTGCCTCTGTAGAGCTTGTCCACTCGAAGTGACGAAATGGAGCGGTCTAATAAATTGGGTTCATCATCGCCGCCAGTGGTCAAACCTTCTTCGCTTTCAGTACCAAAAGGTAATTCTTTGGTTTGATTCTTAGGTTTTCTTGCTTGATCTTCAATAAAGATGAGAACTTTTTTGGCAAAGAAGAGTAAGATCACAATCTAGTGAAAGGGTTCCTTAGATTTTATTTAGTTGTTCGAGCAAACAATGATTAGAGCTTAAGATCAGAATCTAGTTAGAAGGTTCTTCAAGTTTTATTTGTTCAAGCAAGCAACGATTGAATTCTCATAATTTACAGAGAAGGTTGCTTTTTTGTTTTAGTGTATATTGATAGTTGACGATAACCATTTCTGCAGCTTCAAAAGCCAATACTCCAAGGAAGAAGATTTTGGCCGAAAGGAACGAGTCCCATGAAACGCATCATCAAGAGAGCCCAGATGTGGACACAAGGAGCAGTTTGAGTGCTGAATTTGGCGAAGATGATGAAAATGCTCCAGTTGATGACATGTCATCGAGGCCTTATGACCCATTGACAAATAAGTATCTTTGTCCAAGACCTACATTCCTCCGCTATAAGCCTAACAGGAGACGGGAGATTTTCGTTCAAAAGGAAGATGAATTGGAAGAAGCTAATGAACGTGTAAGTAATGGTGAAAGCGGTTCATTTGAGTCCAAAGAAAGCATGAATGTTTATGAAGATGTGAGCAGTTATCCTGGTTCTTTGGATAATAGTTATCCAGAAGAAGAAGTGAGTGAAGAAGGTGGAGACAGTGATGGTAGCGACGACGAGTTTGAAGATGTTGAGATTGATAAAGGTTGGAATTTCAAAGGGGTACTGAAATTTTTGCTTATGGTGGCTGTCTTTGTGATGTCCACTTCATACATTTCTTCAATGAATTCTCCTACACCTTCACGAGTTGTACGAGTAGTTTCTGGTTTCAAGGGTGGTTACCACATGGTTTATGATCATGTACATGGATTTGTGAAGGACCTTGAGGTTTCAGACTACTTCTTCAATGGAAGAGAAGGAAATTTTCTGGTTTATGCAGATCATGAAGGAAATAGGGAAGAAGATGCAATAGAAAATGTTATGGTGGGAGGAGTAGATAATAGTGGCAAGTTGAATGAAATGACAGGAATAGATGAATTTGAAGAAAGTGTTGAATGCAGAGGAATTGTTTCTCAGGAGATTAAAGAACATGAAGATGGGGAAGTAGTTGATAATCTAGGTGATATCACAGAGCAATTTGAAGAAAGTGGAGCCACCATTCTTGGAATGGCGAAAACAGAAAAACTTGCTGATAAGTGTGAACTGGAATCTGAATTTCCAGTGACAGAAGCTGTTCAAGCCTTTGAAACACCATTCATGGTTGATGGAGTTATTAGGGAAGGTCTGGAATCCAGTTTTACTGATACTCACGAAAGTGAAAATGAGGTTGCAAGTGAGTTGGCTGCAACAGGCAGTATCACCAATGAATATAAAGACTACGAGTTTCAAATTGATGAAGCTGAAGGGAGTCAAGAGAAACGGCTTACAAAAGCTGTTATTGGGTTTTCGATATTGTGTTCAATAATTCCATTGTTGGCTTTGTTGGTTTTCCACTTCAAGAGGAAGAGACATGCTGTGGATGATGAAGCTACTCCAGTTCTTGAGCCAGTGATGTCAGAGAAAGGCATTTCACTTTCAGAGCATGTTAAAGAAGACCATCGACAGAATGAGCATCCTTTATCGATGCCAATTTCAAGGTCTTTGATCAATTCAATGGAAGAAGATTCTAAAGAGATGTCCCAAGTCCGTGCACCCTCAGTTCAGTTGCTAGGTGAATTTGAGGTGGAAGAAATGAGCAGCACCCTATGGAGCCATCCAATGAAAAACAGAATGATTGAGAGTGAAGTGAGCAGCTATTCTGTCTCTTTGGAGAAGCAAATGGGTAGTAAGGCTCAACAGTTGGTTCCAGCTCATGACCTGAAAGATTTCTCAGAGATCTCAACCACACACTCTCCTTCACACGGAAGAATCACTAACAAGAATAAAAAAGTGAAGAAACAGGTCTGCAGGAATCATGTGGTCTTTTTCTCATTTAGGAAAACTGTGATGCAGTTCATTTATCTTCGAGGAATGCTTGTTTTTTTTATGTCTTCAATGCAATTGTCTTTGAATCTGAACATTGGTAGGTTAATTGCATCAGATAAAACATCAACAATTAGTAGGAATAGGATTAGCTCTATACAAGTTTTATACTCTTCATTGTCGAGATCAGGGTTTGACTGTTGATTGAGGTTTAAGTTTGCTAGCTTTTACCATCAAAGGCTAACACATGTTTGCTTCCTGGTGTCTTTTGTTCTCTAGGAGGAAGAAGATGGAGAAGCTGTAAAGAATGTAGTAACAACTCCGGTTAGACGATCGACCCGAATCCGCAATCGATCAGCTCTTTCTCCATGAAGCATCATCATGTCTATGTTTTTCTACCTGATCTTCTGCTGCTTATGAAACAGCTCTCCGGTGTTTCATTTGATTGAACCAGCTCATTCAACTGAAAGTAGTCTAGCCTAAATTAAGCTGTATTTATGACTTAGAAACTGAGTCTTGTAACATTAGAAATCTGAATCTCTCTACTCTTTATCATCAAGAACATAATATCTTTATTTCCTCGAATTATTTACCACGGTAGGAATTGATTCTTATAACAATCGAATTATTGATCAACAACATCATGTCCATATCTTTCTGACTGAACTTTTGTTTGTTCCTTTTGTTTTGCCTGTGTTCTTGAACCTGTGTCCCACATTACTTAATCTTACACGATTAGGCTTTCGAACATAATCTTACATGAAGATCATTCTTGTTGAATGGAGTGGTATACAACTCATTTATTCCCAATGTACTTCAAACACTATATAATACATGAATGTAATGGACATGGAGTGGATTCCACTTGCACTTGTAGATAGTGACTGGAAACTGGAGATAAAGCATTCAAGGGGGGTCTTCTACATATCCTTGAAGAAGCAAAATTTCTAATTTGGTAGTCAAACCCTAGATGCCCAGTTGATAAAATTATTCGTGCATCAAGGAATGCAACCATTGTTTGTGTGGTTGCTTTATTTTCATCAACAACGGTATGCTTTTAATGTATTACTAACTAGGAAAAGTTATTTGGTTGAAGATTAGTGGGTGTTAAAGAATAGTAATTTCAAAATATATTTTGAAAATAAAAATTTCTACTAGCTGTTAACTATATAGTTGGTCCTGTTAACTATTTTTATTTTAGTAATTAGACTGATATATGTAATATAATTTGATGAGATCAAATTTTCTTCCTCTTTTAAGATAATTATACTACAATTTCTATTTTTTTATAAAACTTTTTAAAAATTTAAAATTAATTACTTAAGGATAATTATACAATCATTTTACTTGAATATTTAATTTGATAGTTTATAATAAATTTTAAATAATTAAATATCTATTTTTTAAGATAAAAT
This sequence comes from Erythroxylum haughtii, assembly GCA_025504935.2. Lineage (NCBI taxonomy): Eukaryota > Viridiplantae > Streptophyta > Magnoliopsida > Malpighiales > Erythroxylaceae > Erythroxylum > Erythroxylum haughtii. The sequence goes on from JANSVB020000091.1 coordinate 2,068,601, forward strand.
CTAGGAAGTCAATTGAAAAATTAATAAATTTTTTTATAAGTTCTAAAACTTTTTAAAGTTACTTTAATATGTACAAATTTTATAGAATTGATTTAAAATGAATATGAAAAACTTACCACTTGAATGATATAAAAAAACTTCTAAGATAATGTTAAGAAATCTAGAAAGATTTAAGATTTGCATATGATCCTTGTCCCTTTTTCTTTCATATGATTGATCCTAGAGCTATAATTCTTGAATTCTAGTGTAAAGAAAGGTGAATGTTAAAGAAAAGAAAAAGATCCAACATTATTTCCATGTTGTTGAATAAGCAAAATTTGAAGTATGATCTGCATCAAATGAAGCTTCTTATTACCATTATCTGCAAGCAAAATTTGAAGTATGATCTGCATCAAATGAAGCTTCTTATTACCATTATCTGCAATGTAAAAGAAAAACTCTCTTATATATTACTATCATCTACACACTCGACAAAAATAATTTGGTTTTACATCATTCCTTCCAACAAAACTTTGTGATCAGAACTTCTTTTGCACAGGAATTGGAGGTCTGTTATTGTTTAAGAAGCTGCCTCTTCCAGCAGGAAATGACATAGATGAAAGAGAGCCTTTTGAGACCTTTGATATGGTATGCGTAGGAAGAGTGTAGGGTTTGTATGCTTCTAAGCCTTTCGCACAGCTCTTGGACCCCTTCATTTTCCTTCTGTAGGGAGTTTCCTTCTTGGTAAGGTCTTCAATACTCGTGACTCTTGATAGAGATGTGAAAGACTGAGACTTGCCTTCATAGTACTTGGAAAGTCCTCTTCTGCAAATAACATCAGAAACTCTTTTTCAGTCTGCAGAAACAGCAAGAGACAGGAAGCTGGATCATGAAACTTTGTTCCCCAAAACGAAGTCTAGTCTAGATTCTGTCCTTTTTTTTTTCTTTTTTCTTCTTTTTTTCGTTCATCAACTCTTATAGATGATAATCCAAAAGCTCTTAGAAGCATCAGACAACAATGTTTAAGATATGATGAAATCAGGCTACAAAACTCAGAAGAAGATTAACATCTCTTACAAAGTATGTTATCTATAGCAGTAACTTACTTGATGGGTAGATTGGACATGAGCTCAGACAATTCATACAAGGGACCATTAGAATTTGATGAAGAACATCCACTTGATGATGATGATGATGATGATGCATCATCTATCGTGTCTGAAGAAGAGGTTGAACCTAAGCTAGTAGTTGAACTGTCAGGAGATGGTCCGTTATAGTTTTCTTCATCATTATCGTGCATGATCATCCATTGCTCATGGTTTGCATGCCCTTTGTGTTCTGGAGCTTCAACCATTTCTCCTTCACCTTCTCCTATCCTGAAGAGCATCTTCTCTGACCCAGAAAATGGAACTGCATAAACTTATGAACTGGAGGTCTCCTTCAAAGATCTCTTTATATATATGCAATAATGAACATGCACCTGTAAAGCCTACATGGATTAGGTTGATAGCTCATTAAGGAAATTATATCCATAACAGCTAGTGATACTTTTTTTCCCCTCCAGATAAAGGAATATTCACTTATTTATTTATTTAAACCTTGCCCACGGTTTTGACTCGAGAAACCAAGATGAAGAAAATTGATTAAATAAGTAAAGATAAAGTTGATAATTTTGACATGATTCCTGTTTCAAGTATTGAATGATAACATGGAGACACTTGGCTTAAATTGCATGGAGAATCCATGCACTCTAGCTTGGGATGCTATACTGGGTTGAGGTCGTTTTCATAACTCAGCTTTGACATATTTTTCTCATTTGCCTTATCCTCAGATTCGATATTATCTCCTCTTATGGTTTTGAATTGTCTGCTGTCCAAGGAAAGGATAAGCTTTTATAAATTTTGAACCTATCCTTGTTGAGTCCTTATCAAAATGAAGAGATAGGAGTACAAATTCTATGTTGTTTTTTGTTGCCAATTTTGGGTCAACATGTTCTTCCATATGTAGAAAATTCACAAAAAATAAAAAAAATTAAATGGGTTCATTTGTCTTAAGACTAATCATGCTCAACTTTTTTCTTTTCTTTAATTTGTATTGAATTGACTATATCGTCAATTAGATGGTGATATTAATACTGTATAATAATCACCAAAAATATAAGATAATCAGATTAATTCCCTAAAATTATTTACTAAAATTTATCCTGTTATTTGGTTTTATAAGTGGTAACACCAAATAAATTTTTTATTTAATTTTTATCGCATTGACTATATGTCCAATGACTAAAAGTTATGATCGGTTCAATCATAAAAATTTTAAATAGTCTAATTTTTTGGTTCAATTTTCAACTTTTTAGTTCAATTTATTTTAATAACTCTTTTTTTGTTAAAACTCAATCAATTTATTAATTAATCAGTCAATTTTTGTAATTTAATAACTTCTTATAAACTAAAATAAATCAATTAATTTTCATTTAATAATCTCTTTCTTTCAATCAACCTTCAAATTTTTAAATAAGGATAATCTTTTTTAATAACTTTTTAAACTCTAAACTTCTTATTTTATCAGTTTAAATTCCGGTTTGACTTTTAAAATATTAATAATATCAATCAATTAATTTCTTACAATTATTTACTAAAATCAGTCACAAAGAAGACTTTTTATTTTAGTCCTACAAATGATAAAATATTCAAGTTGGTTTATACAATTGGATGCATATCCTAACAAGTAAAAGACAATAACAAGACAAAATATTAATTTAGATATGTTAATTACGTCCAAGGAGGTGCCTGCCTCACCTTATTAGTTAGGTAAGAGCAAAACCAAGGGGCTCCACTACACACACACACACAAAACTATATTATTAGGAAAAACTCTCTCTTCTTAATTGTTAACCTTATCACCATATATAAAGATTTATATGTTTAGGTCAAGCAATCTTCGTAGCTTTTAGACCTCAAGAGCTGAGCTACTCTCATACGCAACATTACATGTCCCTCAATAATGCAACAACACGAAATGTGATTGTCTCCTCACTCAAAAAAATAAAAAAATAGACTTATATAATTTGTAACCATATAAGATATATCCTGATATGTATGTATATATTATATTTAAATATTAAATGAATTCCATTAGTCATTATTTTATTCATTAATATTACATAATTGTTTATTTTATTTAGCAATATTTATTTATTTATTCTAAATAACAAATTTTAAGTGGAAGGAGGAATTAATTATTAGTTGCATAGATAATGCTTTTATTTATTGTGGATATTGGACACATTTGTTTTGGTATCTAAGAGGATATAGTCTTAATGTGAGGGAAAAACATGACTTGTTGCTCTCCTAACTTCTAAGGGATGACAATAAAATGAACTCATACTCTGAGAAAATGAGTTGATTTGCATTTAGTGCTTGTTTGGATGAGCTTTTGAAAAATCAATAAGTACTTTTCTTCACTACAAAAATATTTTTAAAGAAAACACGTGTTTAGCTATAAAATAAAAAATGCTTCTTTGATAGATATGACTTTTTTGGCAGCCAAAATGTAATTTTTTAAGAAGTTCAAATTTGGAGTTTATAAAAAAAGCCTCTCAAATGACTTTTTCAGGTAGTTTTTTTAGATCAATTAACGAGTTTATTTTTTGTCCCTTTTGCTCTTATGTTTTACACATAATTTTCACAATATCCACAAACTCATCTTCTCATTTATTATGTATTTAACTATTTACTCAACTTGAATATTTATTTTGAGATTTATACAATATTATTTGTCTTTTATGTATTTTAATATTTATTTTTGATATTAGTTTACTTATGTTATAATCCATATAAAGGATTTGGTTAGATATATTTTTATTTATGTTCTATATGGTTTAAAATTATATAA
>JANSVB020000091.1:2084289-2097952 GCA_025504935.2 Erythroxylum haughtii
TTGAGATTTATTGAAATGTTTTAGATATAGGATTGTGGTTGTATATGCTGAGATTCCGGACGGAGGGTCCGATGATATTGATTATTGTGTGAGAAATATAGAAGTGTGTTTTAAACACTTTGCAGGTTTGGGTTAGTTAGAATGCAGTCGTTATGCTGTCGAATTTTTGATAAAACTAGTATAAAAATGAATTTTGGGATTTATACGAATGTATAAGAACATGATTAAGAATTGAGATTTGCATAAGGAAGAATTTTGTGAAAGGGGAAATTATACCGTTTTGTTTGAATAAGATGAAAAAAAAATTTAGACCGTTTTCGGATAGTTAGTCTAAGGTTTCCAACGCTAATTTAGTTTTCTATGTTTGCGTTTCGGATGTCGGATCAGCTTGCGTTTGTCTCTGTATTTGATTTGCTTCGATTCGATCATTTTTAGCTTTCGTTCCGATTCGATATGTATTCTATTCCACTTTGTTAAGTGTTGTTCCGCTTCTGATTCGATTTGTTTTATTTGTTTTCGATTCGATTCGCAATTCAACTCCGCTTTCAATTCCATTTTCTGCTTTTCTGGTTGAGATCCGGTCTCCGAATCGGGTTCCAACAAAAGGTATTACAATTATTGACATTCATTTGGTCTAAATCCTCACATGGGGCCAATTTCATAAGTTGACAACTAGGTATTATATGAGTAGCTATACGAGCATTAAGTCATCATTTGGTAACATTAATGGAATTAACTTCTAAATTATAATGATTAGCCTAGAAATTCATGGTACAAAAAGTTATGGTGATGATATTAGGATAGTTTGAAGCCAAAATTAATGATTTCAAAACTATATGTAAATCAATAGTTTACAATAATATATATCCATATTTATAATAAATTTAACTTTATGAGGGGGTTTATTATAATTATACCAGCTAAAATTAGAAGAGTTTTAGGTTGGGGCTTAGTTGTAGTTTTGGGTTAGATAATGGGATTAGACTGAAAATTGAACTCACCATATATATTGGCAACTTACTCATTTCAAAACACGACTCATTAGTGATTAGGATAATTCCTAAAGAATTTAGAGTTTCTTCCACCATTGTTGGCCTTGTGATTGTAATTTTTTCCTCTAGCACCATTTCCATATGAAGATTTACCACCATAATACGAAATGACCAATATAGTTTTGAAAAAGGATTAGACAGATGAAAGAAAAAAGGAGAATATACTCATGAATGAGGGGTTTTTCATAAGCTCTTCAAAGAAGGTGGTGGAATCTGATGTTGCACTATATAGGTAGAATGTTTAGGGTGAAAAAGAAAAGAATGTTTTCTTGAGATTTTGTCTCAGATGATTGCAAGTTTATTAGTAGTGTTAGAAATGATAGATAGAAAATCAGTGATAGAGTTAGAACCTTTCTTTAATGTATGAAGCCTTTGTAAGAGAAGAGAATGTTTAGAGGTTGATTATTTTCATAAAGTCTCTCATACTAACCTATAGATCATAAGCAGTGTGCTAGCTACGAGCAAGATGTGCGATGAAAATTAACGATGAGGCAATTGAATTTCTACCATTCAATGTATTGTAAAGATGGAGGATTTATGTCGTATGTCTTTGTTGGTGATGGAAGAGTGCCATTGACATAGCCAATAAGGTTTGAGGTGATCAGGGTGGTTGGATTTAATTTCACCATACAAATTATTTTGTTAAATCCAAATGTATGGTTGGAAAAATGGTTTAATTAAATCGTAAAGTAGAAGCAAGGTTGTTTTCTATGACATTTATTGATATGTTGTTGGTTTTATGATGTTTGTGTTACTGGTGTTGATTGCTGGTGTTATTATGAATGTATTTTGGTAACATATGTTGAAAAAGATTTTGTTAGATGATTATAAATACTTTAGTATAAAATATCTTAAGCATATACTCTTGATTCCATGAATAAGTATGTGCATAGTAAACAAAGTGTAATTCTTATTGCTAAAAAATACGAAAGGCATATAGCCTTTATATAAGTTATGGAGATAAGATTTGATAAGATAAGATAAAAAATATAAAAATATCCTAATAATAAGAAAAAGATAAATATAAAGTATAATAATTTATTATTATTATCCCTATCATTAAAGTATAAGAAAATATAATTAGGATTCTATAAAAATCTTCATATATTATCACATTCCATGTTATGCATTTTTTTCCCTTGAGATGTAGATTTAGGTTATTATAGTAATTTACAAGAAATAATTTAGCTTATAATTCTATAGCGTATAACTCATCAATATACTTATCTTCCTACAATCCAAAGGAATAATATAATTTATTGAAGTTAATGAATAATCTATGTATTACTAGCTCTTTATTGTGAAATGATGTTTTTATGTCTATATATCTTCAAGCACTCTAGTTTTATGCAAATTGTTATGCTTCGAGTTAAATTTATGTCCATAGTTTTGTCATCTGTGAATTTGGGACTTTTATGGCTAAAATACTTATTAACCTATAACGTGGGAAATGGGTTAGTTTAATTATTTAATTAAAGATAGAATGGGAAATTTCTAAAACTTTTAATTTAGCCTTTTAAAATATTTTATTTGTTTAGCTACTTTTATTAATTGTAGAGTCATACATTTTACTAAAGAAACATTTTTTAAAATATAGTATTTGATGAATTTTGACTGATAAGACTAAATTTCTTACTTCAATGGCATGAGACCCACCAATATGACTACCATTATTATTATTAGAATCACTCTCTGTTAGTAAAGAATTGCTTTGAAGTGTTTTTTTGGCGAGAAAAATCATAAACATGTTGTCCAAGTTAGTGCATCTCGTGGATGAATGACAAGAACTAGAAGCATTAAAGGTATGTTTCCTCTACTTATAGTAATAGATAAACAAATAAATAATTAAAAAGGAAACAATTGCATTACAAATAATAGGGGACATAATTGCAATTAAAATTGATCTCATGTTGGGTAAAAATATGAGAAATCATAAAAACCAAGAAGAAATTGAAGAATTGGGGATTTAGGATTTTAAACTAATTAAGGATTAAATTTTTAGAAATCCCATCAACCGCATACATGAGTGATATGGGCCTTTTAATAAAATTATTTTTTACCAAGCCAACAAAATCTACATTTTAGGGTAATTTTAAGTGCTTTCAAAGTATTAGAGTTGTTTTTGTATATTATCAAATGTCAATATCTAACTTAAATTTTAATGCAAATATAAGGGTAAATATACCTTCGGCCAAAATTCTTACAATCTTTGTACTATTAAATAAAAATAAATAAGATAATCTAAAAATATAAAAAAGGTTTGTTTAAAAAGTTATGTTATCAAAATTTAGCAAGCTTTCTATTTATAGTTGAGTAGATCATGTTGCATATTGGTGTTAGTGACAATGCATGATATATATTGCAAAGTAAATACCGGCACACAAAATATTTCTCCTTCAAAACAACTTTATATTTGATGCTATTTTTGTCTATATTAATTGAACTTACTATCTATGATCGTTGTTTTTGGGGTTCATACCTTTCATAAGTGAGGTCCACTTGAAATCTTATTAAATAACTAGGACTCATGTCCGCTTGAAATACCTTCAATCGAATTTATAATAACATGCAATACTAAAAAAAACTACCAACTTTTTAATATAAGAATATGGATTATAAATACAAAACTAAAATGGAATTAACTTTATTAGTAATTTAGACATGATTCCAATACATTATGAAATGCTTTCTTCCAAATTATAACATAAACCATCAAACATTAGGCAATAAATTTGTAATAATAACTTTTATTTCATTAAAATTAATTTTTTTGGTAAGAATCCAATATAAAGAATTGCATACATTTAACTTAAATAACTTCTCTTACTAAAATGGGTGTAATTGCTCTTGATTTTATTGGAAGAGTAAACTAATTAGTAATTTTCTAGGAAGTACTCTTTATGTTCTCAAATCGACCTTTTGTATTTCTTATAAGACCTTTTGTATTTTCTGTAAGACCTTTTTTATTTCTTAGAAGACGTTTTATATTTCCTAGAAAGCCTCTTTATATCTCCATTTCCTAGTATTCAATGTACTCTAGAAATTTCATTTAGTTGTTATAAATAGGCTTGATGTGCATATAAGGTTGTAAGAGAGTAAAACATAAATTTTAGAAATACAAAAATCCTATAGCAGCAGTAATACTGCTTTTTCACAAGCACTTTTCTCAATTTATTTTCATCCTAATTGCTACCAACTCTCACTAATGCTAATAAGTTTTGGTATAAAAACTTTTTAAAGCATTTATGGCATCTATCAATATGTTATTCTCCATCTTTATAGAAAAATTTCCACGTTCAACAGAGAACATTTTGATTACTGGAGTTTCAAAATCAAGATAATATTTATGCCAAAAGAATTATGGAATGTTGTGGAGAGTGGTTATCCAAAGCCACCTTAAGAAGGAAGTTCAGAGTCATGGTCAGAGGTAGAGGAAAAATAGATCGTAAAAAAAAATGCGTTAGCCTTATAAATCATCCAAAAAGGCGTGTGCAAGCCAATTCATCCTAAAATGTTTAAGATGAAGAAGGAAAAAAGGCATGAGATGTTTTATAAAAACAGTTCCAAGGATCAAACAAAACCATTTTGGTTAAATTTGAAATGCTCTAAAGAGATTTTAAGAATCTAGATATGAAGGAATCTGAGAAGGTTTAAGATTATTTCTTAATGAGCTTCAAAATCATTAATCAAATAAAAATTTGGAGATACCACTGAAGAAAATATAATAGTGCAAAAGATTATGAGAAGCATACCATAAAAATATGATCATATAGTTGTAGCCATCGAAGAGTCAATAAATTTATTGCAGATTTCTGTATATGGGTTAATAGGATCATTTATAAGCACATTGGCATAAGATACTTAAGCTTCAAAAGCATCCTTTGGAGCAAGTGTTTCACTCTAAAATTAACTTATTAGAGAAGAAGTTTAGCAAAGGAGACCAATGGAAGAAAGGGGCTAATAATCTAGAAAAGGCCAACATTGTAAAGGATATGAAAATTAGAAGGATGTTAACTAAAATGGTAAAGATTGTATCAATTATGAAAAAAATCAAATCACTAATCAAAAGATTGTTACTTTAGATTTAAGTGGTGTAAAATCCCAAATCACTAAAAAAATAATAAAATGATAAAAAGGAAGATATCAAAGAAGCAACTAATTTTTTAAAGAAAAATGATGTTTTTCCCCTATATTAGTATTACACAACAAAACTAAGATGTTTGATATGTTCAAATTGGTTGTAGCAAACACATCATAAAAGATTGACGAGCATTTTAAGAACTTAATGAAGTTTTTTTCCTCAAGTTGACATTGGTCATAGCAAAAAATATTGAAGAAAAAAGTGTCATTTTGATCTAGTATAAATATGGTGGTAAGAAGATCATATATATTGTTTTATATACTCTCAGCATTGTAAAAATTTGTTAAACATTGGATACATGAAAAGGAAGGCTTATAAACTAATATTTGATGATGATCTATGTACTATCATTGATAAGAAAAATAATTAAATTGTTGCAAAAGTAAAACTGCTTCAACAATATTTTACCAATCTCCTTAAAGAAAAATCATAATTTAGTTTTAAAAAGAGTAAATAAGTTAATAAATCTATCCTATAGGATTTGCAGTATGGACATCATAACTATTAAGGGTTACAACTTTTGAAAAGGAATAATATGGTAATTGGTCTACTTAAAATTTGACAAAGTTTATGAAGGTTTCACTTATGATAAAATAGATCACCTTATCGAGAAATTTGATTGAAGAACATATTCAAAGTAAACAAAAAGGAAGAATGGTATAAATCGCCAAACTAACAACAAAGATAGGCATGAGGGTGATAAAATTTTAGGATTTGATCACCGTTTGCAAAGTAAATAAGATCATAAGTTATTAAAGAACCTAAAACAAGAGTTTCTCTAAATATAAGAAATAACCAAAAATCTTGTCTAAGTGTACTTGATTAATCAATATAGTAATCTTCTAGTTCTTTATATCCATAAATTAATGGGGATTGTGAAATTAGGATTACAAATTTTGTTAGGTAAAACAATTTAATTAGTTTAAATATTTAAGATTAAGGATAAAAATAAAATAAAAGTATTTTATTGATGATTAGAATTGAGAATATCTTGATGTATTGACTATAATTGACAGTGTATGGGTTACAAATTGGTTTACTTGAATTGGGAATTGCATAATTATGGATTTTATGATGTAAATGTGGATTGAATTGAGAATAGACATATAGTTTGAAGACCCAATATGAGTTGTGATTACTGGTCGATATAGGAGTGTATTGTTTTTTACAGGATTAACCCTTCTTCCAAAAGGGGGATGTTTATTTTATAGGATAAACTCTACCGAATTTTCAATAGGGTCCTCATAAAATGTGACATCACTGTTTTAAAATTAAAACAAGAGCTTCTTAGTATTAAATGATTATTGAATTAATATAGTATAATTAATGAACTTGATTAATTATAATATTTCATGGCAATTGATGTGTTATATTTTTCGCTTTCTAACCTATCAATAAATTTGTTCTTGATTGTAGGAACTCATTTGTTTCTAGTATATTCATTTGTAGCGAGTTTGAAGAGAAGCTTTAGCAGGTATTTAAATGACATTCAATTTTTTGTTGGTGTGACAATGTCAAAAATGAATATTCAGACATTTTAATGACATTTGTATCAGTTTGTATATTTTCCATTCTAGCTCCGTCATTATCATATTCGTTCACGTACTTTAGGAAGATCCGTCTGCGTATCGATTCAGGTAAGTGAATATGTTTATGTACATCTCAATTCTCATTATGAAGCTATTATATTAATATTTCATGGAATATATTACATGTTGTTTTAATCTTTTATGAATCTCGAAGATGACATGTATGTCGAAGGAGGCAGGAGCAATGACATAATGGTCGATGAAGTATTAGGCAAATTGGTTGCTTTGGAAAAGTTGGCAATTCCATAGAGTTCATCTGAAAATTCACGTATGTATAGGTATTCAGGATAGGTTTCATTATCCCGTTTTTAATATGACCATATGTAAGTTCATTCTTATTGTGTTATAGGTAAACAGTTTCCGAACGTTTCATCTACAAGTTTAGCAATAGCGAAAATGATGTTGCTAGAAGGTAATACATAGTGTATGGGAGTCACGAGCTCGTACACGTTATCGTGACTTTATTAATGCGATACGTAATGTTGGTGTATGACCCTCTTTTATTTCTGAGACCACATAGAGTCATTGGCAGGCGTACTAGCCATCATCTGAGGCAATGATCATATCGGGTCGTAACTCGACCAACAGATGTGGTAAGTCAGAGGCGGACAGTCTTCCCGTTCATACGGAAGGATCAATTACTCACCACGAGCATGTAGAGATAATTGTAAGTATATAAATATTGCACTTATATTCTTAATTTTTACTTTGCTATATTTCAATTTAAATTGATGTGTGAATGTTGTGATGAAAATATGTGTAGTATGGTTAATTATCAGGACTGTGCCGAGTAATTTGTTGCTGTCATATATGGCTGTGTTGAGTACTTTGCTTTGTTGAACAGGGGGTAATATCATAAAAACAAAAGAGACTTTGCCCCAATTTTTTATAAATTCTAGTTTAACTTATAACATTTTATTGTTATGCAGGAAAAGTCTATGGGCATTAGACTTACATCCCGTTAGTTGTTTTTGCATTCTTACACTAAGAAACATGACAGTGTGTCATTCATCAACAGTCGATGTCGAGAACTAAATGTATGTGAAATTCATAGTTTAATATTCAATCTTAATAATTATCACTTACTAATTATAATATAAGCATTGCCTCCTAATATGGCCAAATATAACAAACAATTGGGCAATAGTTGTAGGAAGAACAAGTTAATGAGACCCAGACATATTTTGATGCAGTGGGTGGTAGGGACAGTCGTGGAAGGATCTTTGACCTAGGCTCATATGCCAACACATTTTATTCACAGTCTTCTATGTCCACTACAGTAGCATCTAGTTCACAGCTGACAATGCAACGTATCAATCAGCTTGAAACCATAGTTCAGACTTTGATGGACGTAATAAGTAAACTCCAAAATGACATGGACCGTCAGTAAAATATGCTGACGGAGTCTCTCGTAACGTCGATAAATATAAAGATGGAATCTACATTTTGTCGGAAAAATTTATCGACTATGGTTTTGACGACGGAAGTCTCCGTTGGTCTATTTCGTTGGTAAATAACATTACCGACGGAATTTCTGCGGTTTCCGTTAGTAAATACCGTCGGTAATATCTTTTTTTTTTTGTAATGTCCTTATCAACTCACCTACGTCTTGAAGCTAGTCTCTATTAGAGATTCCGTCGGTAATGTCTTATTTTTTTGTAGTGTTCTTGCGCCTTAAAGTTAGGTATATTTCTAACATATATTGTTTTGATGTAACTTTGTCTTGTAACTTCCTTGATTGAGTTCATCATGTATTGGACGAAGTTTGTAGAATTCGAGGGGTCCATATTACTCTTAACTCTATCCTTTGACAAGTCAAAGCACGATAACTCACCTTTCAAAAGCTTGAGACATTACAATGAATAAAGATCACTTATCGACAAATAAGACTGACTGATAATTGATGGGAAAGCATTCTTGCACCTTTCAGTGTATTCTTAAAATGAAAAAAGAAAATGCCAAACCGCACCTTGTTTGTCCTCAATTGAATAGCATAAGCATATTAAGACTGGTCGGGTCGGCTGTGCTAGGCCCAGGCCCAAGACATTCAATCTATGCATCCATGGCCCATTCACAGGAGTTAGTCTCTCATGCAAACACAAAGACCTACATAACGACCTAAACCTAACATCCACGTCGTATATAAGGTACTATTCTACCATGATAAGAGGTAGGCGACACAAACCCTAGTTCTTCTGGCTCTAAGCTACTACACTCTTTACAAAAATACTAACTTGAGCGTCAGAGTGGCTGGCCGGGGACCAACCCCCGGCGCGCCTTTATCTGTTTTGCAGGTAATCTCTAGCCAAAGCTACTCGAAATCATAGATCCAAACGGCAACGTTCAGCTCCGCCAGAATCCGGCAGAACCAATTCAGTTTCGCAAAAAATTTGTTTCACCGCAGTTGTTTCTATCACAAACAAAGATAGAAAAATTAAACACAAAATAAACAATTCAACACCCGAGAGTTGATAACGCAGTTCGACAACTTAACTATATCTGCAGGCCCTCACTCAGCTTAATACTTTCATTAACGACAATAGTCTTATACACAGCTTTACTGAGCCAATTTACTCAACCCTTGTCATTATCCCTCATCCTCATAACCCGTAAAAGTAATTCACACCTAATAGTACGTCTATCTCATGCTAACCTCAACAGTATTTGATAATAAGGATGAAAATAAAATAACTCAATTGATAGAAATAATAATGAATATAAACAAAGACAACACTTGAGACAAAAAATAACTCCCCTAAATATGTCGCTTCATCAACGAAAGAATATAAAGTTGTCCACCAAGAACGTTGTTATAGTATTTTGATATTATCACTGGAATAACTCATACACAATAGCTGAAAACTCACTAACAAACATGAACGTTTCTTCACCAAAGCGTTACAAACATCGAAGCTGTGAAATCCACAAAAGCTACTAGAGTTTTTCGCACACCACTACCATTGATGATAGCATATACGATCAATACCTAATCAATCTAATGAAAATCACACCATCGATTAAGAACGACAACTGCAAAGGTCATGAAAACTTATAGTGTTTTCGCACAATACTAATCACAACCGACAACCACAAAATTAATACTCTATCAACAATAAACAACCCAACAAAATCATGCAACCGTAAGATGAAACCAGCTGCTAAAATCCACACACTAAACCACCAAGACAACCTTCAATAGTTGTTCAAAAATTCAAGAATACGCAATTGCTGAAACACACACAATCAACAACATTACAGCCCACCAAAATCACATAATCCTTGACAGAAAAATCAACAACAAAAACGACAAAAGATAGCTCTAAATTCTTCGGTTGCCAAGTCACCATATGCCCATTGTTCCTCCACACAAAAACGACACTACTTCAGCCCACATATCACGTAAATCACAGCCAAAGACAACTACAAATATTCAAAATAAATTTCTAAAGATATTGATACCTTAGATAGCCATTGTCTCCTAAATAGGCTATATTTAAATCTCATCTTGATTAGATTTTAAAACCCAATTACCTTATCTTTGAAAGAGTCTCACATAAGTCCAATTTTAAATAATGCCCAAAATTACATTATAAGATATCATAACATATATCTTAACAATGACATTACTTTAGGTATTTGTATCTTATGCGATATGTTTTACTTTATTGGAACAGTTTCCTAAGTCAACTAGAAAATTTGTTTTGTCAAATTAATCTAATTGCATCACTCTAGATCATGTGTATTATTGCATTAAGGCATTTTTTTCACTTTAAACACATAATTATCCCACTTGTTTTTAATGAATATCTTTTTTTTCTAAGTGATTTATCTCAAATTTTAAAAAATTGTCTTATCTCAAACACGTATTTGGTTGACATAATTAAATATTTTTGCTTGGGTTGAGTTTCTTCTCTTTACCATAATAATTGTCTCACCTTAAAAATAAAATTGTTTCAACTAAATATATCAATTGTTTCACTTTTGAATGTTTCTTTTTTTAATGTGAATGCTCATACATTTACTTAATCACCTTAAAAGTATATATGAAAAACAGTGGAACAAAGAAAAAGAAAGTAAGTAAGAGATAGTTTTTAAAAATAAAGAAAAAGAGAAAATGTAAAAGAGAAAGTTGTTAGTAATAAAAAGCGAGAAAAATAGAAAAAAGAAAAAAGAAAAAAATTAAAAGTTAAAAAATATTGCCAGCAGCATCATGGTTCATGAATAATAGGAAAGCACTCAATGTCTCCATTTGGTTAAAATTGGTTATACAGAGTAATCAAATAGATTGCTTTCCTACTATTTATGATGTTGCTGGCTTTTTTTTCATATCAGTTGAGTTTTGATTTAAAGGTTTGAAGCTTTCACAACACTGGATTTAAGCTCAGATGTGAGACTAAATAAAAAAGAATCGGTGTTAAATTTGGTTCATTTCAAAGACTTGTTTTTCAAACCTGTCAAAACAAGCTGTTAGCAAATTTAATCATAAGTCTATGCTGGTGGTTAGTGGACATGTAACCTCTTAATTGATTGTGGTGACAAGAATTTTACTCGACAATAACCCAGTCTTTCTAATAATAAGATTAATTTAATTTATTTCTTTGCTTACTTTTATATTTAATTTTATATTTTTATTATTTTATTTATTTATGCATTTGATTATCATTTTATAATATTTTTTAAAATTTATCGAAAAACAACTTTTTTTTACTAATTAAGATAAAGATGTACACCTTTAAACCTCTCTGCATCTTGCATTCGATGAAATTCGTATTGAAATTTATTATTATTCTTATTAATTTATCTGTTACAACAATAAAGGTGGGGCAATTGTAGACTTGATTTTGGTTTAGAATAATGTTTAGCTAAAGAGCCACTAAAATAATCATCTTTATAAGGAAGTTTATAAATATAAATTAAATTATTTTATATACTATTAATGTAAAGGGTATAACTATTAAAACCCACAAAAAAAGGATAAAGATGCGATTGTTGCATAGTATATATAGAACTTTCAAGAAGTGATTCATGTAACGAAGCTAGTATTTTAGTAATGAGAGGATTAAAATTTACCTTAATCTTAAAGAAAATGTTTAAATAAAAATAAAAACACGTTAAAATCTATAAACATCATTTAAATTAAAATCGTTATTTAACTCTAAATTGTTAATTTAATAAATAATTTATTTAAAATAATACATTACATGCTAATTAACAATAATTAATGGTTGTGAGTTTCAACTATATTAAAAGAATATTTAGTATATTATGTCTTACTTTGCTTTGCGTGACCTTATCTACCAGAGACTTATAAAGACTTTAAAGTCTACACGTACTCTTTCCCATATTAAATAAGCTAATACCGTCCCTTTGCGATTCAACTTCATACTCAATTAGGGTGAGTATTAAGGGATTTGAGAATGCCAAAAAATTTTATGACTTGGATGAACTAAATTTAACACATAATCTTCTTTGTTTGGTGTCACACCTTAGCTTAAACTTTGTGTTGTGAAAGGTTTGAACATTTATGACAGAACTCACCTGATATGAAAAAAGGCCAGTAGTAACATGAACAGTAAGAAAGCACTTCATTTTGTTAAAGATTAGTTGCAACGGTATAAACCAACACAAAAAATAATCAAATGGAGTGCTTTCCTGCTATTCAAGATGCTGTTAGCTTTTTCATTTGACTTGTTTTTCTAACCTGTTAAAACAAGCTGTTGGGAAATTTAATCACAAGTCCCTGCTGGTGGTCAGTGACATGCAACCACTTAACTGAATGTGGTGACAACGACAATAACCCAATCATAGTGCGACAGTACCGTGGAATTCACTTTAAGTCGCTATCAGAAATAAAGAAGCTAATACAAGACTTTCCTAGCCTTTGGAAGCTTGAAAGATCCCAATACATTTTAAAAATTATACGAATTCTGTTACACATAAAATAATTAGTACGATATAAAACAACCACAAATCTAGCTTTACTTAGATGGCATTATTATCACTTCCTCTGCTTAAAGCTCAGTTGTCGAGACCCCGTAGTGAACATTACGAAGGAGAAAGTGAATGAAACAAAAGTCACAGAAATATAAAAGCTCACCGGCTGAGTACTGACCGTTGACATTTAACACATGGAGATTGAAGAGTAGGAGTCTAATTGAGAGAAAACAGAAGACGTAAATCATATGTCCAGTTATTTAGGCATACGCATAAATCATTTACAATCGGTATAGTAATTCTACTTGGAAGCTCATAAATTTCAAAGTTGACAAGCGCCTTCAATAAATGTCGAGTTCCCTTCCCCTAGACCAGGTCATTGAATTCGCCAGCCTTTAGTTCTCCTTACACTGTAAAAGCAAGGCACACTGGGCAGTTCATAACTAAGGGTTTCAGAACCGCTGCGAAGTAGAGCTGGTAAAAGGGTTTCGATTCCAACTCAAATTTAATAGACAAATTTTAGTTTTACTGTATTTTACACTAGATACAAATTTAAATAAGTTTTTTTTTTAAATATTTAAGAAGTTCGATTATGTTTAATGTAACTTATGTTAAACTAATTCGAATATTAAATTTTGATTTACTGTATTTTACACTAGATACAAATTTAAATAAGTTTTTTTAATATTTAAGAAGTTCTGATTATGTTTAATGTAACTTATTTTAAACTAATTCGAATATTAAATTTTAACTCAAAATTTAATAAGTTCAAAATTTTTGATTTCACTTAAAATTATTTCAAATTTTAATTCGAATTTAAGTTTATACAAAATTTTGGTCAATATCTAAATTCTAGTTGACTCTTTGACTGTAGAATCTGGTTTGGAAGAGGAGAAAAGGTGGAGTTATATATGTTCAGTAATGTTAGCTATGCTGGAAGCAATGAA
>JANSVB020000091.1:2195873-2210926 GCA_025504935.2 Erythroxylum haughtii
GTTATTGCCAAAAGATCATGCAAGATGCGATCCTATGGAATAATTCTAGGAAAGCAAATTAAATTTAATTCAAAAAATAATTAAAAACAAAGGAAGATCATTTATTTAAATCATTGGCTCACATAAAAAGTATTCATAGATAGTCATCGTCTCTTTAGTGGAGAACTTGAATACAGTCATGATACAAAAAAAATAAATAAGATCAAAGGAAAGTGAAAATGCGAGATATGACCTAAGGTATAGCATATAATGTCTACTCAAGGATACATAAGTCTCAGGATTAATTTATTAATCGAGATGACATATACCCCTAACAGATATATGACAATATGCTCTCGTCGTATGCTGGTCACACTGGTTATTGAACAAATATGAGTTAAAACTCATCATGTGTGAGTGGGAGATAATAAATCACATACACCCATGAGAGATATTATGGTCATTATTCTTTAAATAACTACCAAAGGTAGTTAAAGCTTTTGAGTTTAAAACCAAATACGGAAAGATAAGTTGAACATCCTTTTAAAAAAATTCTGCATAAGGATATCTACAGAAAAGCATTCTTTAATCGGTGGAACTATAATAATAATCAAGTACGTGATTATTGTTTTTTTGTATACATATGCAAAGATCTTGTTTAACATGATTTATGTGATTATGTTCTACCTTATTTTTTATTCTAATATCACTACTCAACCTCTGGCACATTTGGGTATCTTGATCCATTGTAAGTGTAGTCAACTTCATAAAATAGACCTTTATTTTCTCTTCCATAATGAACTAGCTTCGTATATTTAATTAATTAACTCTGATTACTTGTCTTTCTTGTGTCCCGCAAAAGGTGTCATTCATCAGGTACTTGCGATAAGAATACCGATACTTACAGCTTTGGGGTAGTTCTGTTTCAACTAGTAGCTGGCCAACCAGTAATAATACCAACTGAAGACTACTGCTGTCATATAATTAAATGGACTCTTTCCTTGATTGAAAATGGCGATATCAATAGCATAGTTGATCCAAAGTTACAAGGTAAATTCAATCCCCGTTCTGCCTGGAAAGCACTAGGGATAGCAATGTCCTGCGTCGATCCCACTGCAGGACAAAGGCCTGATATGAGCTATGTACTAAACGAGCTCAAGGAATCTTTGTCAATAGTGATGGTCTAAGGATATGCTCAGAGTCCAGAAATCTTCACATCATTTTTGGATCCAGATTATATGAGTCTTCCTAGTGCTAGGTAGTAATATATATTCAACAATGTTTTTGTGTACGAACTTACACTAGTTAGTGCTACTTTGTACTATTATTAACAATAATTGAACACAGGAATTTAAGTTACCAAGTTCCAAAGGTGCAATTGGAGACGGAGGTTTTGGAAAGGTTTAATAATTTAATTGTTAATACAAAATTAATGAATAGAATGTTAAGACGAAAGAAGTATAATTAACGAAATAAAGTACATTGACTTTTATTACTTACAAGCAGCCAAAACTATCTTATTCACTCACAACTTTAACTCACACAGGACTATTCTCAAGCATCTCTCCAAAAACTGTAGAAACTCTCCAAAATGAGATCTCTCTAGTCTCTCGTATGCTAAAGCTTGTGATCATGTCCTGATGTTTTCTGTCTTCCTCCAAGACTCACCATCTAAGCTTAGAAGTAGGGAAATACTGCACCAAAAAAAAAAAAAGTAATTTTTTGCATTAAAAATCAGCAAAGTAACGCAAATAAAAAATTTTCAATGTTATTTAGAATTGATGATAGACTGAGTCAAATATAGTAGAAGAATCAAAATAAACTAAAAATATTTTATTTGATCCGAATTCCATTCGAGTTACATTCTAACTTTGGGATCATGATTTTACCTTTTCTATGAGGGAGAGATAGTATGGCTTGACTTTTTCCACATCAATTCGAACTTTGCTCTTGCTATAAAGATCGTATTTGCTGAAAGTTTTGTCAGGAGAAAAAAATTGTTTTTGGTCAGTAACTTTGAAAGAAAATGCAGTAATGAACATGTTAGATAGGTAAGTAAAGAGCATTGGATGAGTAGGGTTTACTTGAATATTTGGAGCCATTTAAGGTTTTCAATGTCCTCTTCGTTCATCAAATGCTTGTAGGCCTCGGATTTGTGCAAAGCTGTAATATCAAACAGTTTCCATCAGAATCAAATGAACTCTTCTTCTGTATAAACTCTACTTGAGCAAAGCTATAAGTTGCTTTACCATAGAATGAATGGTATCTTATGATGAAAAGAGCGGCAGAAGGAAGGGTTGTCTTATTCTCCTTGGCCACCTGAGACAAAAACAAGGCTTTGGTTTGGATTTTATTGCTCAAGAAGAAGACATGCTTTCGTTCCTTTTTTTCCTTTTAATTTGTTAAAAAACAGAGAACAGTGTATAAAGATTGAAGTTGGTACCAGGTACATGTAGTCATCGTGTCCCCACGACATCATAACATTGTCCAGGGCACATCCTTCCTCATAAACTCCATATTTTGTGTTGTAAGCAGGATTGCCGAAGTCAGGATTCTCCTTGAAATACTGTGCAAACAATTAGCAGGATATTTCAGATATTTCATCAGAGAAGTTCCCTCATGGATTGACCCCATCCAATATTTCCTCTTGATGCAGAATCAAATTTAAATAGTTTCAAACCTAATTAAATTAGAACCATAATGACATTATTTTAACTAATTAATTCTTAAAATTATTGACTAAAATAATTTTATTTTGTTCCAAACTGATTCAAGTTAGAACAAATTAAAAAAAGGGTCAAACTTAATATTTTCATGTATTGATAATTGACTTATGTTGAGACTAAACTTAAAGAAAAATATTTATAAAAAAAAAAGAAAGAAAAAGACAAACCTTGTGGTGGACAATTGATTCATCAAAAGCACATCCAACGGGGTACGTATCGCCTGGAAAAGTAGATCAAGAAGAGTATTTTTCTCAGCACAAGTTTCTGATTCATTGAAATAGAACAAGATCAATATGTTGTCTGATCTGCTGACCTACAACAGCCCATTGAGGCAGCTGGCCAAAGCTAGGATGAAGAAGCACCTTTCCAAGATCTAAACAAACCCACAATAAAAACCAACTTAAGCAAAACATGATCAAAATATTAAGTTAATCACACATTAGTTTGAAGATAATCAAATTACCATGAATGAGTCCTGTCAAGTGCAGCCAACCCTCCTCAGGATAATCCTTCCTGATTGCTTCAGCAGTTTGCAACAAGTGTTCAATTTGGGGTTCATCCAAGTCAGGATCACTTTCATCCACAACATTGTTAAGAAGTTCACAACATTCCCATATACTCATTTCCACTTTGTCCAATTTCCCATACTCAGCTCTCATCTTCTCGACCTGCATTTTTTGTCTCTTTTTCAGTTCAAAGTCGTTTATATTTAATATAATATTAATGACAAACACTTTACTTACAAAGTCATAAGTTTGGTTGATGTGATTAATCCGATAAAATTCCTCAACTCCAGGTTGCCTATCACCTTCAGCATTATAGTCCCTGATAAATAGATTTATGAATTTAATCAACACTTTCAACAAAAATCTTAGGATTAATGTCGAAAGTCTATAAATAAGCACAACAAGACAAAATTTAATATTGGTCAGGTGAAATAAGCTGCTTGAAGTATTCACTTGTCTTGATTTGAACTCCATTAAAAATATTTCTTTTCTTGGGGTACATATTCCTTAGAAAAAGTAGCACAAATTCTATTGTTGAAAGCGATATATAGATCTTTTATTCCTCCTTAAATGGGTAAATATATATTAATGGTTTATCATGCAAAAGGAAAAGATATATATAAGTGGAATTATGTAAATGATGAAAGAGAAATATTAAAAACCTAAAACTTTGGCCAAAAGAGTTGGTATGTGGCACCAGAAATCCACTGCCCAGCACTAACTCCTTGTCATCCTCCGACACGTGAAAGTCTTTCTTTTCATCCACTCCGACTCCTGTCACTAACATCCAAACATTTGGCGATTAAAAGGGTTTCCTTACTTTATATTTCTTTAAATAATTTGCCAAATCAATTCTTAAGAAGGGTATAAACTATAAACATATATTTAAAAAAAGAAAAAAAAAACAACTTATAAGGCCTATAGATCAATTTGGAAGATCAAATGAAACCAACAAAAATATGAAATTTATGAGAAATTTTGAAGAATCAAAAGCCAAGTTGAAAATTTGAGTGATGATTTCAGATCTGAAACTTCGAAAGAAAAAAAAAAACAGAAGAAACGAGTTGAATACCAAACTCAGGCTGCTCAATGAGGATAGTCATCCTGAATCAAAAACCAAAGTTCTGAAACTGTGAAAGAAGCAACAAAAAAACTTTGCGATATAGATAGGTTTAAGAAGAAGTTGTGGAGGTGAATGCATTGTAGGGTCTGGTTTAAAGGGTATTTATATTGGCCGGATAGTCCTTCCCAGCGAATTCAGAGTTCCCGAGTCCTTCCCTGAAAATCCAAACTTCCTCGTTTTCAATATGCTTGTACTTGTCTGTCCTCATAACTATCCCTGCTATTTCCACATTTAATACACAATACATCTGTATATCTTTATATATATATATATATTTATATATATTAGCCATTAGTCCATCAGCAAAAACTTGGCGATAGTCCCATGCAAGTAGACAGAAGTCAGCGAAAGAGCAGAACAAGATGAACGACTTTTTCGCTATTTCAAGCTTTAATTTCATATATTCTTATTAATAAATTATTTTTTATTTTTAAAATCTTGAATTTATGTTAATTTCCTGGAATTCTCGGTCATATTTGATACAAAGCAATGTATAAATGCTTATAATTCTTGCATCTCATGTACCTATGATAGATTACTTATGTAATCAATATTTTAATTTATATTAATCATCAAAATATTAAAAAATGAGTCGGATGATTATATTAAATTTAAAAACATAATAATTTACATTAACCTTAATTATAAAGTAGAACATACTTAACCATAAAATTAAATCCTTAATTAGATATAAATTAGTAATTAGAGCATTATTATAATATAAAGTAAATACACTTAATCATTCTTTCTTAACCACAAATTTGATTCTCTATATAATTATTCTTGATAACATAATTACTTTTGTACGGACTCGAAGCAAGCAAGCCACCAATTTGCTTTGTAGCGGAAACAAGTTGAGGGCTCTTTTTGCTCAACATCCTAAACCAATGTCCTTCCTTACAAATAAGCCCTTGTTGGCAAAAATATCTTAGTTATTAAATTCAATTGGGACCCATTCGAACCACATCTTCGTTGTCACGACTGAGTCAGCATTGCGTTGGACACCACAATCTCCTCTTGAGGAACGCGACCTAACATGTGGGGTCCACCTGACGTGGCAACCAGTCAAGGATTATGACTCTTCTTCCTTACTTTGTTGTTCTCATTAGGGAGTTTGATCTGTCCACTGCCAAAATCCCTGTTTCCACGCTGCAGTACCGGTCCAAAATTGCAGGTCAGTAGCTGGCAAACTTGTCCTTGGAAAAAACTCCACGAGTCAGTTTCGGAAAGGACACGTGTCCAACTGGGTCACACTTGTTTAGTTGTTTTTCCTTCGTGAGAAAGATATTTATCATGTTTTGATGATCTTGGATAAGACACCTGGGGATTGCTTACTAAGAGAAGAAGATTACGTGCTTTATGGTTTTTAGGTGATAATTCATATTGGTCATTAGAATCTGTGGTACTCGAGTGCCTCATAATTTTTATTTTTGTTAACGGTATAATTTGCAGCAAAATCCCCTTATTCATGGATGAGAGTTCAAGTTAATTTCTTTGAGAAAATCCCTTATCTTTTTCAAAAGTTAAACTTTTTTAAAGTCTAATTTTTTCCATGTATTCACTTAAATTCAATAATTAAAAAACACAATCAATTTGGTCTGCTCAAGATTTTTCGAACCATCCAATTTTTCAGATCAATTTATTTTAATAATTTTGTTATAAAAACTCGATAAATTTATTAATGAATTGATTAATTTTTTTAAATTAATAAATTCTTATATACCAAAATAATTAATTAATGTTAATTTAATATTATCTTTTTTTAATTAAACTTCAAATTTTTTTTAGATAAAGACATCCCTTTTTAATCATATTTTAAATTCTTTAATTTTATTTAATCTTATTGTTAAATATTTTAGACCTTAAACTACTTCAAAACATACCTTAAATTATCTAAAGTTCTGTTGCATATAAAAAATGTATTATCATGTACAGCCATAGTCAAGTCAATGGAAATGTTTAAGTCGGTTAAAATTTTAGTATCTCTTTAAGAGTATGTTTGGTTGAGGAATTATTAATAGAATGAAATAGAATGTAATATTGTGTTTATAATAAAATGGAATGAGATGGAAGATGAGAGTTTTATATTACATCTCATTCTATCCTAAACAGTTAAAAAAAACTTTCGATTTAGGAGATTTATGATGGATTGTAAAATGATAAATAACTTTACATTATATTACATTATAAAATCTTCATCTAAACAGCATTTTATTATATTACATTATGAACTATTCAATTCATCCCAAATAGCAATTTTTTAATATTACATTCATTTACGTTCTATTTTATTTTATTACATTAAAAATTATATGTCAAACCAAACATAACCTAAAAGTCAAGTTTGCTTAGCTTGTACTTCAAGTTTTCCAACCGTTCTTAATTTCATTGCTTGTTATTTTCTCTGGTTCAACAATACTGTTTATTTTAATGAATTTTAGTTCATAATGACTTGCATTATTTAATTTCTTAAGGTATATATGAAAATTGTAAAGATATGACTATTCCATTTCGGTGACCTTGACCATGGAGGTAAGATAAGTTTGTTTAAGAAATAACTTGGATAAGATAGCTTGAATATGGTCTATCTTGTTGAAAAAAAGATAGTCCATAAATAAATTGGATAAGGTGTTTGACTATAGTGATCTAAAAATGCAAGGGGCAAAGTGATCTTTGGAATCGGACTATGTGTCTTCATATTATATATATTGGAGAAATTAATTGACTCATAAGAATTTATGTACAGGAGTGACGTAGTCAATTCATTTTAGAGTAAACAATGTAAATCTTTACTAATTTAATAGAGTTTTTATTATTTTGAACTAAAAAAATATTTGTAATAATAAAATTTTAAGAAAATAGTTTTTATGAACCTTTCAACAAGTTATTTTAACATAAATTATTGTATAAATTGTTATTATGTACGTTGTAGTATTATTATAAAAGATAACATCTATTATAAATTTCAGGATCTGAAAAGGTCTAATAGTATGCAGCCTTATCTCTAACTAATAAAAAGACTCTTTCCAATTGACCCCCTAGTAGAATTATTACAGTTATCGTAAATTTTAACCAAATTCTATTTTAATTCTCATGTCATGTAATAAAAACGTATATAAAAAAAACTAGGCATATAGTTATTCTTATTATTATATGATATAGTTCGGTTAGACTTAGGTTGAATTTTAATATGATTAAGTTAGAATAATCATGTAAATATTATTGTAATAATTTTACAATAAAATATTTATATCTTTTACACGAAATTTATTACATTACTTTAAGTAAACTGAAGTAACTATTCTTTTATCATGTAAGCAATGATTAGAGGTTAAAACAGTTTGACATTAAATTGGAAGTTGAATCAGGTAGACAAAATGTTTAAGATTTAATCAATATTAGTTCAGGATAAAAACCAGTTAAATATTGAATAAAATTGAATAATTTGAAAAATGATTGAATAAAATTATCTTTATGATTATTAAATAAAAAATAAAAATTAATCAGATTATTTTAATTTGAAAACTTGATTAATTTATTAAAACTGAACGACTACTTAATAAACTGACTATTTTTAACAACAAATTTGATTAAAATAAATAAGTTAAAATCTTAATGATAAACATGTGAAGATCTTCTACAATCTCAACATTATTATGATTTGTATTATCTCCTATAATCTCATTTGAATTGATCTCCTGTAATCTCATTTGAATTCATTTGTATCCTATCTTATCTCAATAACTTAGATCATCAGAAACTTGTATAAATACTATGTAAAATCAATTCACTTATACACAAGGAAAACAATACATTTATACTTCAATTCTATTATTACTATCATGGTATCAGAGCTGATACAATAATCATCTCACACATTTACATTCAGCCAGAACTCACACAACACTATTGTCTACAAACACAATTTGCCAACCCTAAAACACATTCCAAATGGCAAATCTCAATACTCCTACTTTATCATTTAATCAGATCACAAATTTTTTCACCACACAATTGAATTCAACGAATTACCTCATATGGAGAATTCAAGTTCAAGTCGTCCTCATCACTTCAGATCTTGTTGGATACATTGATGGCTCCATAACACCACCAGACTATGACTCTTCCGAATTTCCTAAATGGGAAAAATTTGACAAATTGGTGTACTGCTTTCTTACCGCTTCTTTGACTAGCTCCATCGATCGCAAGGCTTGCAATCGATTGTTCAACTGCGTGAGATCTTTTGGGTTGCTCTCGAAAACCACTTCATGCAACAATCACACTCACAACGGTCTCTACTTCGTCGTCAACTCCACACGCTAAAAAAAGGACCGAACACCATTACGAAATTTCTTGCCTCAGTCTCCGCTGTTGCTGACGAACTTGCGGCCATCGGTAATAAAATCTCTGATGAAGACCTAGTGCTTCTCACCTTGAATGGACTACCGTCGGAATACAAGTCTTTTATCACCGTCATTGAACACCGCGAATCTCCGGTCTCCTTCAACAAGCTTCGCACGAAATTACTCATTCATAAACAGAGGTTACTCTCCTTTCACTCCTCTCCTTCCTCCGACTCAGCATTTGTTGCCTCCTACGTTGGTCACAGATCCTCCTTCTCCAACAGACGCAGCGGCACTCGTGGACGACGAGGTCGGGGGTGCATCAACCCTATTCTCCACTTCGGATCTTCAAATGGGCATGCTTCCAACTCAAATGGACTTCCGTCTGGACATGGATCCTCAGCTGGGCTTCCGCATGGGCTCTTCACTTTTCACACAGATGGGCTTCAGTCAAAAGTTCCAGACCCAGCCCAGCAGCATCAAACCCACCCTTTTAACCACTACCCAACCCAATTCAATTATTCCCCACGGCCCACTACCCACAATAAATCTATCCGTTGCCAAATTTGTTAGAAATGGGGTCACATTGAGATTCATTGTCGATTCCATTACTCTGCCTCTCGAAATTGTTCCCCAAATCTCACACCTCATCCAAATAACCTTTCCACTGCTTTTACCTCCTTAAACATCCACCACTCTTCAGATTTGCCTATCCTTCCCTCTAACAATATTCCTAAATGGCTTCCAGACACTGGAGCAACCAATCACATGACACCTGATCCTCACCTTGTTGAATCTGAAATACCTTACACTAGTCCAAATCAAGTGATTGTCGGTAATGGACAAACTCTTCATATTTCCTCCACTGGTAATGTCACCTTTACTACTTCAACTCACTCTCTTCATCTCAACAATGTTTTAATTGTCCCTATTCTTACTGTCAATTTACTTTCTGTCGCCAAGTTTGTTAAAGATAACTCTTATCTTATTGAGTTTAACCCATTTGGTTACATTGTGAAGGATCTCAGCACCAAGACACCTCTATTCGCGGGATCCATCCACAATAACCTCTATCCTATGAAGGTCTCACTTCGATTCAGAAATGTTGTTGCCCTTCATGCTACTTCCACTCAACTCAACCTATGGCATCAATGTTTTGTTCATCCATTCTTTCCAGATTATCTCTTCCTTTTAAATTGTCCTCATATGTACTGAATAATTGCACCTCATGTTTATTAGGCAAAAGTACATGTCTTTTCTTTACTTTATCATCACGTGTTTCTACTATGTCATTACAAATTATTCACTGTGACATTTGGGATCAGGCGCCATCTCCTTCATTTTCTAGCTATTGTTATTTCATTATTTTTGTTGATGATTTTAGTCGATATACCTGGATTTTTCCCTTAACCCATAAACATCAAGCACTTTCTCAATTTCAACTTTTCAAACATACTGTTGAAAATCTCTTCTCCACAACAATTAAAAATTTCCAATGCGAAGGAGCTCCTAAACTTATCAAAGGATCCTTTGCTGCTTACCTTGCCTCCGAATTTCGAGCCCTCATACCCCACAACAAAATGGTCTTGCTGAACGTAAAATTCACCATATTACCGAAACTGGGCTTACTCTTCTCCTTCATGCCTCTTTACCAAAACCTTTTTGGTTCGAAGCCTTTTCTACAGCCACCTACCTTATTAATCTCTTCCCCATACCTATAATAAATCACAAGTCACCTCATGAAACTGTTTCTCTATCCTCCTAATCTTTCACACCTTCGTGTTTTTGGGTGTGCTTGCTTTCCTTTTCTTGGGGCCACTCGTGCAGACAAACTGAGCCTAAAGTCCATCTAATGTGTCTTTATAGTGTACTCATTACAATGTAAAGGATACCGTTGTTTTGACCCTATTACCTCCAAACATTACATCTCCCGACATGTTCGATTCCTTGAAACTATTTTCCCTTATGCAACTTTCACACCTAATATCTCACCTATATCCTCTCCCTTTTCCATCTTGCCTCCACTACCTGATCCACCCTCTTCCCCTTCACCAACCACCACATCAAACCCATCACCTCCTTCTCCTTCACCTCACCACCATATGATCACTCGTACACATGATAACACTCGTGTTCCCAGGATCCTTTCCAACTATGTCACCTATTCCACAAACACGCAACCCTGCCATACCCCTGATCCTACTTCCTTCACTCAAGCAAATAAATTTTCACATTGACGTCAAGCCATGCTTGATGAGTTCACAGCTCTACATCGCAATCAAACCTGGGCTCTGATCCCTCCTCCTCCTAATGCTAATATTCTTGGTTGTGAATGGGTTTTTCGTACCAAAAGAAATTCTGATGGGACCTTAGATAGCTATAAAGCTCGGTTAGTTGCCAAAGGCTATCATTAGTTTCTTGGCATTGACTACACAGATACTTTCAACCCTGTCGTCAAAGTCACTACCATTCGTGTCATCCTTACCATTGCTCTCTCTAAAAATTGGTTGGTTCATTAACTTGATGTCCATAATGCCTTTCTTATCGGCACTCTTTTTGAATCAGTTTTTATGTCTTAACCTCTTGGCTTTATCGACCCTCACAACCCATCTTATGTCCGTCATCTTCATAAAGCTCTTTATGGTCTCAAACAGGCTTCAAGGGCCTGGTTTCATTTCCTCAGTCAAAAGCTCCTTGATTTACAATTCACCCCAACTAAATCTGACACATCCTTATTTGTTCATTCCACCCCTTCCCATACCACCTATCTCCTTGTCTATGTTGATGATATCCTCATTACAGGCTCATCCCCCTCTTTCATCACCAATCGGATTCAAGACCTTAACACTACCTTCTCTATCAAAGATCTGGGTCTCCTTCACTTCTTCCTTGGTATAGAAGCAACTACCACACCAACTGGCATCCTTCTCACCCAAACTAAGTACACTAAAGATCTTCTTCTCCGTACAGGCCTTGTCTAATCTAAACCTGCCATTACTCCTATCACTCCAACTGTTCCACTTTCCAAAAATCATGGCATCCCTCTTCTTGATCCTTCAGAATATCGAAGCGCCGTTGGTGCTCTTCAATATCTGTGTCTTACCCGTCCTGACATTCAGTTTGCAGTAAATAAAGTCTCTCAATTTCTCCATTGTCCTAGCGACATTCACTGGACCGCTGGCTGTCCTGATGACCGTCGTTCCACATCTGGTTACTGTATTTTTCTAGGCCCAAACCTTATCTCTTGGAGTGCAAAGAAACAGCCTACTGTTGCCAGATCTAGCATTGAAGCAGAGTATCACAGTATAGCTAATGCTGCTACTAAAATCTGTTGGATTACGTCTCTTCTTGGTGAAATCAGTTTCTCTCACCCCACACCCACTCTTTGGTGTGATAATTTGGGTGCAACATTTCTTGCCACCAATCCTATCACTCACACTCGTACAAAACATATCGAGATTGACATTTACTTTGTCAGAGATTTGATTACCAACAAGGCACTTACTATTCGACATCTATCTTCCTGTGATTAGATTGCAGATATCATGATCAAGGCTTTATCTTCCTCTGCATTTCACAATCTTCGTGACAAGCTCACTATGAGAACTCACTGTACGTTTGAGGAAGGTTGATAAACATGCGAAGATCTTTAACAATCTCATCATTATTATGATTTGTATTATCTCCTATAATCTCATTTGAATTGATCTCCTGTAATCTCATTTGGATTCATTTATCTTATCTCATCTCAACAACTTAAATCATCATAAACTTGTATAAATACAGTGTAAAAGCAATTCATTTATATACAAGGAAAACAATACATTTATACTTCAATTCTGTTCTTTTATCACTTAATTAAAAAATTAGTTGATTTAAAATTTTTACTGTTAAATCGATTGAATCGACTCAGTCCATAAAATATTAGTTAAAACAGATTGAGCTGAATCTAAAATAGTTGAAATAAAACTAATTACGTGAAGAAAAGGAGGAATCAAAGATATAAAATAATGGTCACCGTTAATGCACAAGTCATTTTGGGAACTACAAAACAAAGCCAGCTGTTGAGCATCAGGTCAAAATAAAAATCTCATAAAACAAAGCAAAACCTTTTGTAACAGCAACAAGACCATAACTAGCGGACGAGAACTGTTTGTCTTGACAACATCAAATGAAGGACCCCAAATCCTCTGTCCCCCTTCCTCTGGCCTACTCTGACCTCCTCTCATCTGAGTCATTCATCTACGTAAGACCCACATGAATGGATGGCTCAGATGAGAGGGGGTCAGAGTAGGGCCAGGAGAAGGAGGACGGAGGATCCCTGCCACGTGAAGGAGAAGTTCGGTTGCTTTGCTTCCTGACAAAAACCACCACCTATTCTTGGTTTTGACAACGTTGTTTATATTTCTCAAGTTTTCTCTCCCTCCTTCGTGTCATCACATTACATTGCAACACTCAACATGCCTTGTCTTTTAAGGTAGCTCGGTAAGCACCATTGTCTTAACATTTTTTCACCGAACAAAATTATTTTATTACATTTTTATTTTTTAGTTAAGTATTTATTTTTTTATTATCTTTTTCATATTTTTGTCTATATTTTGTTTATTTTTTAATTTTAATATGTATATATATTTTATATTAGTGTATTAAAAAAATTCTCTTAATTAAATAAGTATAAGATTACATGTTACTGTATTACTTATTGAATCTTTTCAAATCATACATTTGAGCGAGACTTTATTGGATCTTCAAATCATACATTTGAGTGAGACTTTATTGGATTTGTTATTTTTGTTATTAAAATGCATATTTGTAATTGTCTCAAAGATTGTTTATAAGGTAAAACTTGTCCATAGAATACTTTCAAAGGAGTAGTCTATTAGCCCCCTAGGGGTAGTCGAGTAGAAGGTATAGGGTCAAAAGATCTTTTGTCGTTTCTCTTTATTTATACTCTTTTGATCGAATCTATTGTATAAAGCTTGTTTTGTGTAAAATATCCGATTAGCATAGTTTGCAAGTTATTGTGTCAATTCGAAGATTTATCCAGTACTCCTTCAAATGATATCAACCGCGAATTCTTTCATTTTTTTTTTTAAGTAGTCTAATTAAAGTTAGGCATGTAAAGTTATACTGGTCAAGTTCTTAAAAAAAATTTAAAAAAGCGGAACTTAAATTTAGGAAGCCTAATTCAAAACTTACAGCAACTTTTTGTCTATGATCAAAGAACTGGAAGTCTGGAACACAAGCGACCAAAGGACAGAACCAGCTAAGATTACCTTCCAAGTTAGCTAACTTTCTGTTATCTAGTCCACGCCAACAAAGCTCTGATTAGACCTTTTGGGCTTTTCGATTGTTTTCGCAATGCCTTCTTATTGCAATGTCGTTTCTTTTCCTAGGTAGCAAGAACACGCCCTTGCTCCGGGTCCTCCTGACAACTTGAACACTGTAGCACGCCTTTTGTCCTCCTATCAATATGTTAGTCTCCTATACTTTCAGAATTGTCAGAGTATAATAAGGATTGCCCTCATCTTTCGACAACACAGGCACTCGTGTAAATGAATTTATAGAAACCTTCAACGAGAACATCGAGTCCAGAGGGTAACATGGTTCAATTCAACCAGAAGAGACAATGTTCAACAGGGTTTTCGTACTTTATTGACTTTCAACTATTGGAAATATCAGATAGTACAAGATTACATTGTAAGCTAAAAGAGCACTCAAGGGTAGGTTGGTTATGTCAGAAACAAGAATCTTAATCTTACTGCTGGTTATCCTAACACAACATCCTGTTCTCTTAAGTGAGCTCAGCTTGTGAACTCCACAAATTCTCTAAGGGTTCTACCAACATGTGAAAAAAGGAAGAATGAAACAGCACGCTCATTAACTCATAATTTCATCCTTTTGGATGGACCTTGATCGATAATTGGATCAACTGTAGGCAGTGGGTCTCCTTGTTGAGCATCTGGACCTTTTTCTGCTTCCGCAGCTGGAAGATAGCCTTCTGGAAATGGTGGTGGTGGAGGGGCGGGTGGTAACTGCAAGGCACATATCCGAAACAGAAAGAGATCACTATCGCATATGAGATAAGAGGGAAGGGGAAATGAAAAGATAGATGTTACGGTTTAAAATGTCTCACATCGGTAATAAAAGAAACTGATGTGGAGTTTATAGGCTTATGAGCTCTCCCACCCTTCAAGCTAGCTTTTAGAGTTGGTTCTCTCATAAAGACCTATAACAACCTATAACAATTGGTATCAGAGCCGGTCTTAGAGTGGTGGCCCATGGAGTGGTGACCTGGGAGTGCCAGCCGTGACCAACATGGCCGTGACCAATGAGGCCATTGGTCCTTATGGAGGGACGAATGTTATGGTTTAAT
>JANSVB020000091.1:2211026-2229620 GCA_025504935.2 Erythroxylum haughtii
ATGGGGGGACGAATGTTACGGTTTAAAATGTCTCACATCGGTAATAAAAGAAACTGATGTGGAGTTTATAGGCTTATAAGCTCTCCCACCCTTCAAGCTAGCTTTTGGGGTTGGTTCTCTCATAAAGACCTATAACAATAGAACAATAGCTAAACAAAATTTATTCCTCGATTTTTTGTACTGCTGACAATTGACATCCTATCGAACTTTAAGTTGCTAAAGCTTTGTGGTTAGAGAATAACCAAAGGAAAATGCTCAGATAATCTTCAAGAAAAGAGAATATGGAGGATTTTGTTTAGATATATAAAAGTTACCTTTCTCTGCAAGGAAGCAAGAATATGATCTATCCTCTTAACTTCTTTGAAATCAACCACCTCCTTACCAGCCTTTGATTCAGAAGCTACACCGTCATTATCAGTATCAACTGCAATAGAAATTTATATGAGACAACTTGATGGAAATGAAAAACAAAATAATATATGGGTCATTAATTCAAATCTATGGCATATGCACTTGTGTTGCGACTAAAAAGTAACCAGTTCTTGTTTCACCTTCATGAAATATCAAATATCGATTGTAAGGAGATGAGATCAAGGATGCAAAGGCAAATAAAATAAAAGGTTGTATTATCGTCCATAAAATTTCCTGTCAAATTACGGAACTTCCTGTTTAGAAGGGAGATTATTTGAAATGATGCTAGCAATAAATCCAAAAAGAAACTCCAGAGCCATCCCAGAACTTCTCTCCATATCCTACTTGCATACAATACAAGAATCACATCAACAAGGAAAACGAGCAAAGTAGCCCATCAATACCATATCCAATCTTCTCTAACTTTGAGGCAGCAGTAGTAAATGCCTTTGAAATATAGTACAGTGCTCGTCCCTGCCATATGGATAACCAAAGATTACACTCGGATCATGCAACAATAGCAATGAACACAAGTATAAGCATCATGTCACAGCCAGATCATAAATGCTTGATCTACCAAAACTTCAATTTAAGCTTCCGTCATTTGTACCTCAACCTCAATCGTAAATAAAGACTCCTCACTCCATATTCTGACTGGGATTTTTCATCCTTTCTTTTCTCCAACTTTCAAAATGTGATGTAATACATGACAATCGAAATCCTCATACACAAAATATGTCATTTTTTTTCTAAATAATGTTTAGTTCATGAAATGTACAAAGCTTTGGCAACTACTCTGCCTCATGTCAGACAAGTTCACGTATATATGGTATCAAGAATACAGAAGTAAAGGTAAAGCTCACAATTCGAGCTGCAAAGACATTGGAAAGCTGTGGAGCTTGATATATGGAACCGTCCAAGATATAATAAGTAAGCATTGGTGTGACTTTCTCAGGACTATCCCTCTTCTGCTTACGAATAACAAACAGATGAGGCTCCATCACTTCACTCAACACGTATTCTGTGCCTGTCATTTTTCTTAAAAAGAAGCAGCACATAAGCCTTTCCTTCCAAATTATTCAATCCAACTAAAAGAACTCATAGAGTACAGTAACGACACCTAAATCTTGACGATAAGGCTAAACCTTGACACTATGATAAGGTATACTGTACCATATATGACAAAAACCCACATCAGTAGACATCAACCCAAAGACAAAAACTTTCTCAAAACCCAAAATGTTTCAATCTTGAAAATGCACACACATACAGAAAAGGAACAATTTGCGTGGTTTTACTTACACGAGGTGTGAGGGGTCAAGTGGGTGTATAGATCGCAACCGAAGTTGTTCGTTGTTGCAAGTGAAGTCATAGAAAGGTGAAAGCGCAAAGTAATCGAACACAAAGTTCCGATCGAGAGGGTACGAGTTGAGCCATAGTTGGTCTCTGAAGCAAATACCCGTCATGTCGGTCCCCGGAGGCTGTGGCGCCGCTGGAGGGTTCCCGTCGAAGTTCACCGCCGGAGGCGCCGCCATTCTGATGGGTATAGGAAGTTAGCGAGAGCCCAAAGGAAACTGAGACGAGTAGCGCCTGATTCCGTTTTTCTTAAAGAGAAGAAAAAAGAAATCGGGATGTTATAATTTAAAATTAATCGAATTCAATATTAAATTTAAGAAAAAAAGATATAGACTTTTTCCGTGATTTATTATTTAAAAAAACAAAATGTCATCGTTTTATCATTATTTATAGAGTTTCAGGCTGATCGGCCCTTGGCCTTTTACCATCTTTACTTATCTCTGATCTTAAATATAATTAGTTTAAAATCTAAGTTAAATCGTAATGTAAATAGTATTTGATTAGTTAGTGTTTAATGTTTATATTATTTGTATTTTATTATTATTTTTAACTGAGGTTTAAAAACAAATTTTCTAATAAATTAAAACTAAAAGGAATTTTTTGAGAATTTTAAATAATTATTTAAAAGTTGAATAAAAGTT
The DNA here is from genome assembly GCA_025504935.2 of Erythroxylum haughtii. Taxonomy (NCBI): domain Eukaryota; kingdom Viridiplantae; phylum Streptophyta; class Magnoliopsida; order Malpighiales; family Erythroxylaceae; genus Erythroxylum; species Erythroxylum haughtii. Next base: position 2,213,435 of record JANSVB020000091.1, read on the forward strand.
CTTTTTTCAAGTTTGTAAAAGCTTACAAACTTAAATAAACTCGACAATGATTTAGATGGACAACCTCAAAGGAATTCCAATATATTTTATAAACTTTGGAGAATAATAAAATTTAAATTTACAACAACAAGAATAATTCAATAAAAATATTTGAAACGCGTGTTTTGGGAAGATGCAGTATACAGCATTGCAGCCTTACCTTGATTAGACGATAGGTTGTTTTCAAATTAATAAAATTTAATTTTGTAAACTGCCTAATCCAATTTTTATTTGTTAGATTGCTTCAACTTTTAAACTGCTAATACATATCTCAGGACTAATTTCTTGTCAGGAATTAGTCAAATACTGTATACATCTTTGTTTTATTATCTTGACTTTGATTTACAAATTGATTGGTTATCATTTGTTCACCAGATAGCAACATCTTTGGTTAACCTTTACATTTCATGGTGACAATCATGACAGTGAAGATATCATATAGAATGTGATTGGGGATTTTACAAAAACCTGGAGATATAAGACTCTCATGCATGCTGATATTGACTAGATAGTTGTTAATTCGATTCAGGCAGAACCAGAGAAACAGTCATACGATTCAGAACTGAAAAATAAGGTTTCAGGATTATCATTTCTGTATTTAAATTAATGGCTACTGCTACAGTGAAGATTGTTTTAGTCAAGTGACCTGTCCTGTCTGCTGCATAACTGCGTCTTTCGAATAATTAAATCCATTATTTCCCTACCAACTTCTGTTTCATTACAATCCGTTGATAATTAAAATTACTATAATCATTTACAAGTTGGCAAAGCTGTTGCAACAGCAGTTGAAGAAGTCCAGGATCAGAATCTATGACACATGAACTTAAGTCTTCTGTTCATGTATCGGAAAAGAAACTGGTGAGCAAAGGGAAGATGCTGCAACATTTACTTTTCATTTTTCTCTGCGTCTTAGCTCCTGCAGTTCCGGGGCATGCACAGAATCAAACAGGTTCTTGTTTCTCGATTTATGGTTAAGTATCTGATTTGTTAGCCACGAAACTAATCAGGACTTTCTCTATTCCTTGATCACAGGGTTCATTAGCATAGATTGTGGCTTACCTGCAAATGGAAGCTATACAGATTCGAAAACAGGCCTGGATTATATTTCGGATGAGACGTTCATTGACAGTGGCATAAGAGCGAGCATAGGACCTGATTTCAACAGAAATGGCACGGACACGCAGCTGTTATATCTAAGGAGCTTTTCTCAAGGTGGCAGGAATTGCTACAACATATCAGTTACAGAAGGCACTAAATATCTGATCAGGGCTAGATTCTTGTATGGAAACTATGACAACCTGAATAAACTACCAATATTCGATGTGCACATAGGGCCTAACAAGTTGGTCAATGTCCAAATTCTCAATGCCTCGGTTCCTGTCAATACTGAATTCATGTATAACCCCTCGTCAAGCTACATGTTTGTGTGTCTGGTGAACGTTGGTTCTGGAATACCGTTTATATCAGCATTAGAATTCAGGCCTTTGAACAGCACCGCATATCCAATTCGGTCTGGACAACAGGTACTGTTCTTACGGAAAGATGTTGGCTCCAGAACCAATAAACAGCTCAGGTAATTCATTACATGTCTCCAAAACTTTGAGAATAAGATTTGCAGATGTATAGTTCAAGTTTATTGATCCTGGAGAGTGAACCTGCAGGTTTCCTGATGATGTATATGACCGTATCTGGGATCCTTACCATCTAATGAAATCAACCGATTTGAGCACAAATATAACTGTTGAACCTGATCCCCAGCATATTGAATACCAACTACCATCAAATGTCATGAGAACTGCAGAATCACCAACAAACATCAGCGCACCAGTAAATTTCTCCATAAGTGTAGGCGCTAGTGGTTACAATTTCTATGTCTGCATGCACTTCGCTGAGATTGTAAAGCTAGGAACCAACCAGTCGCGACAATTCGACATTAACATTCAATACCAGATGGACCAGTTGAACACGAATTTGAATACCAGGAACTGGATTCCATCTCTTGTTCCCCACTACCTGTCTACGACCACTATCTGTACCCTGTCAACTGGAACATTGATTACTTTTTTAATAGACAAAACAGAAGCTGCAACACTGCCACCTCTTCTCAATGCTTTGGAAATTTATTACATAGTTGAATTCACACAGGCACCAACAGATCCCAGCGATGGTATGTGTTATTTTTCAAATCAGCATCTTCCTTGTTTTGGTAATGCATATCATGGCATACATAATCTGATCTAGAATTACTTAAAATATCGAGAAATATACTAGTTGTCGCTATTTCGGAGATCAAGTCGACGTACAAGGTAACGAAAAATTGGCAAGGAGATCCATGTGCTCCTCAAGCCTATGTGTGGGATGGACTCAATTGCGACTACAGTAATGCTCAACCTAAAATCACATCCTTGTAAGTATATAAATGATCAAATCTGATCAAGTTATGCCCTTTTCCTTTATATTTTTGTCCATCTTAACAAGTATTAATTAACATTCTATCAGGAGTTTATCCTTTAGTGCGCTGACAGGGGAGATACCCCCAGAAATAGCTAATCTAAAATCACTTGAATCCCTGTGAGTATCCTTATGCCATTTGGAAATATATGCAGTATAAAAATGCTGATACAGAAATTAATCCGTCTTACAATTGCTTTTATCATGTCAGGGACCTGTCAAACAATAATTTAAGTGGCTCAATCCCCGACTTCCTGTCACAATTGTCTTCCTTGAAAGTCCTGTAAGCTACTTTCTATTAAGAATAAAATCAATTATAGTGTGAAAAGCTATCAGAACTATAAAGTTTTCTGTGTGCCTGCAGAAATTTAGCAGGAAACAATCTGACGGGTGCAGTTCCAGTTGCCCTCATCCAAAGATCCCAACAGGGTTCTCTGCTTCTAAGGTCTTACTTCATGTACCAGATGTCTCCTAACAATTCTTGATTTCCCATTTCTTCTTTCTGTCGACATTTTGTAAAATCATTATAGGAACATCCAGTTCTCATCGTATAAATGATAAGAACAAATTAGTGTTGGGTACTTATACTTACATGTCCTACTTTTGTTGTCACTTTTATCATCAATTCAAGTGTTGATGGAAATGCAAACCTCTGCACATCGATTTCGTGCAACAACAAGAACAACAACAAAAATAACATTGTCGCTCCTGTGGTTGCATCAGTTGCTGCCTTCTTTGTCATTGTATCATTAGCGACCATATTTTGGAGCCGAAAAAGAAGGCAACAAGGTATGAATTTCTCTAGAAACTAATCAAACTACAGAAACATAGATTTAAATCAACACTATGCGAAGCTTTGAACATATAATTGCAGTGTATTTTCTACTGAACAGTCTGAAACATTTAATTTTCTGCAGCCAAAAAGACACAAGCTGAAAACAGCAAGACAAATGACCGTCTAGAGCTTAACCGGCGACAATTCAGTTACTCGGAAATTCTGATAATCACAAACAATTTTGAGAAAGTCCTTGGTAAGGGAGGATTTGGAACAGTTTACCATGGCTTTTTGGATGATACTCAAGTTGCTGTAAAGGTGCTCTCTCCATCCTCAAGGCAAGGGTATAAGCAGTTTGAGGCTGAGGTACCTAAAAACACTGCCTCCTGGAAGTATTTAGGTTCATTTGGCTTCATACAAATTTATGGTACATTGAATAAACTGTGATTTGCATTCATGATAACAGGTTAAACTTCTTCTGAGAGTTCATCACAGAAACTTAACTACCCTTGTTGGATACTGCTATGAAGATACCAACATGGCGCTACTCTACGAGTTCATGGCTAATGGAAACTTAGAAGACCATCTCTCAGGTTTTTCTATGCAGCTCCACTATCCTTTTCAAGGAAACACAAAATACATGCCCACCAAATTAGTTTAGAGCCTTAGACAGTTTTTTCATCGATGCAGATAAGAACAAAGAAACCTTAAGTTGGGAGTTAAGGCTTCAAATAGCCCTCGATGCAGCTCAAGGTCAGTAGTCAGATACATCAATGCTATACTTTCATTTTCATTTTCTTGGTCTTGACATTTTCTGCAATCTGAAATGGAGGATTGGAGTATCTCCACAATGGGTGTAAGCCTCCAATTGTGCACAGAGATGTGAAGACCACAAACATATTACTGGACGATAAGTTACGAGCCAAGATATCCGATTTTGGACTGTCAAGATCTTTCCTAGTCGAAGATGACTCTCATGTTTCGACCACAGTTGCTGGAACTCCTGGCTACCTGGACCCTGAGTAAGCATTTTCTGCATAGAAGTTTTTCTGTCCCTAAACAGATAGAATTTGATCAAGTTAGTTACGTCTTATTGGCAATGCAGGATTCATGGAACAAACTGGTTCACTGAAAAAACTGATGTGTACAGCTTCGGTGTTGTCCTCCTGAAGATAATCACAAACCAACCCGTGATTGCCAGGGCCTCTGAGAACATCCACATAACACAATGTGTTACTCCCCTGATCACGAATGGCGATATTGAAACTATTGTGGATCACAGGTTATCAGGAGCCTACAGCGTAAACTCCTTGTGGAAATTCATGGAATTAGCAATGGATTGTGTATACAGTAACGCTATGAGAAGGCCAAACATGAGTCAGGTAGTGATTGAATTGGCAGAGTGTCTGGCAATGGAGAGGTATCGGATCATGGAGGGTCAAAGCTTTCAGACAGAAAATCCGAGTGAAGTTTTCAGCATGAATCTGCATACAGGAGAATCTCCCCTGGCAAGGTAGTTCTTTTGATCTTCATCGAACTAAACTAATTAGAGTATAAAAAAATAAATATGCCATGAAATGTTTTTGACATCTTTGCACTGAACCTGTGTTGTATACTATGAACCAATCCCTGTACCCAGAAAAACAGAAATGGAAAGCTGTTTTCTTTTTTCCTGAAGAAGATTTCTCTCCAGGGTCGAATAATATCAGCGTTATAAACCCTAAAAATATCACATATTTTTCTTAGTATTATAAGCATTACAAAAAAGGAACATAATTTTAGTTTGATTCGGTTCAAATTCAATAAATTAAGTATAGGTTTATTACATTTGAGCTAGACTCAAGTCAAATTGATCAATTATATTAAAATAATGTCATTTTGAAATGATCCAACAAATATGAACTATGCAAGATTTCAAGTCAGACTCAAACTATTGTAGAAGTTATCAACTTCATCGGTTCAATTCATCGTTATTCCTAATTACATAACATTGACTTGGCAAACTTCATTGTTTCCCTTAACAAAGAATTAAAGTTGCAATTTTTAAATTTTTTTGTTAGAAATTAATAAAGATGAAAGTTTTATTTTCAAAACGATTAGGTCTTTTTTTTCTTTCTTTTTATGATGCAATAAATCAGTAGAAAAAAGGGTATATATGTCAAAAACAATGGAGATATGGCTTCATCATCTTTGACTCTTTAACCCAAGAAAAGGAAAAAAGGAAAAAAGAAAAAGTCAGCATTATGTGTCTTTCATCATTTGTGATTTTAGGCCAATAATCTAAGGACCCATTCCATTTTGCAAGTTGTAACTATATAATAATAATTTTCAAAAAAACTATATAATAATAATAATAAAAGGAAAGTAAGACATCACCATATGAAAATATAATTCATTTGAAAATTTTAAAAAAATTAATCAAAATATGTTAAAATTTATAAATATCAATTCATTACTTAATTTTAAATTAATAATTTGTCAAATAATTAATTTAAAATATATAATAATTTAATGCACATGCAAAAAACAACATTTATAGGTTTGATTAATAATAATAACAATAATAATAATAAAACAATCCAGGATTGGTCACTTAATAATAGATAGCTTCATTGATGGCTTGGCCAATTGATTGAGCTAGCCACTAGTCTAGTTTCCTACTTGAAACCCTAGTTGTCCATTTTCAATACTTATATACACTCATCTATCATATCACAATTAAAGTCAAAAATTTCCCACTTGGGGGAGGAGAGTACTACAGGACAAGAGTTTCCTTAGAGATTTCAATACACGCAAACGCAAATTGGTTATCTTGGGACCTTCCCCAATTGGCATTTCTTCAAACTTGAACAAGGAACATAAAAACAAAAGCCATACAAGGAGAGATCTAGGTTCTTTTCACAACAGACTTTGTCTAAATTTAGCATAATCCATACATCCCCAACCACCAAAAAAGAAAGCTTACTTTGAAGTTTGAACCAATCAAAGTCCTACTCTTATAGCTAGGACAAAATCAGAACTACCAAGCAAGTGTAGTACACATCAAAGTCTTGTGACACCATCCAAGCATCATCTCCTCCATCATCATCATGACTGTTATTAGTTGGATGTGTTTAGGGATTATTAGAAGAGTTCTTAAAAATATGAGAGGAGGGTTATTATGAACATAGCAAATTAACTTGAGAACCCTGCCAAGAAAGAAGCATAAACATGTGCTATGCAATGAGATTGGGAGTGATTTTCGAGGGCACGCTTTGGATTGAATCAAGGAGACAGGACCACTGACTGGGGCTCACTAATCGTAAGAGAATGTCTTTTGCATTGGTTAGCTAAACAAAATTATATATTAAAGATACTTGATAAAGATCTCATCTCCAAGAAAAGTGAGCTTTGAGTACATTGGACAGATTAAACAAAACCATGTAAACATGCTAAAATGATCATCACTTTCTAGCCCTTGATCTTAATCATAAGAGCTATAATTGTTATGCCTTTTTGCATGCAAAAGGCTGTATTAAAACTTAACTATTTCCAACCCTAGTTTTCACTGCTTTCACCATACTTTCTCTTTCAGTATTCCATTAATTACAATCCATATAGAACTGGAAGCAGAAAAGGTAAATAATAATAATAATAAAGGAAATAGAAGTGCTCGGTACTCAACTCTCACTTTGATCTTGGAAGGTGGATGTCATGATGATGATGATAATAAGGAAAAGTATAATTAGTCAATGCTTTTAAACCAGGAACCATAGAGAAGCAATCATGAAGGTCATGGTAAAACATCTTTGGATTAGCTTCTTTACTTTGCTTTAAAGCTAGAATATTGGCTTTATTGACTCTTAATCATTGGTGTGCAAATGATGATAAGTACCATGATTAAGGATCTAATTATTAGGGATATGTTGTGCTGGTTTTTTTTTTTCCAACTCTAAGAGTGGTGAAGATGGTTAGGGTTCTGAAGCGGAAATTGAGTCTGCATGGGAAAAGAGTGGTTGAATGGTAAAGAAGAGAAAGCAATGTTTGTTGGTTGTAGACCACTAACTGATGATGAGCCAAGCTTGTGGCCTAGGTTTTCTAGTGCCTTAACTTGTGACCTCAAGAACTTGAGGTAGTTTGCAGCCTCATCAAGCATTGATGCTGTGTCCATCTTGCAACCACCTGGGACCAGCCTCTGTAAAACTCTTATTCTCTCACTTATCCTCTCTCTTCTTTGCCTTGCAGCCACAGTTTGTGGATCAGTTGATATTCTCACATTCTTTCTCTTAGGCTTCTCCATCACTTCCAAGCCTAAGTTCACAGGCCTAAAAGCTGCTGCTCTATATATCATTTCTTTCATCTGAGCAATAGCTTCTGGATCAGGCTCCTGATCAACTATAGATGATGACATAGATGAACTAGGCTGCTGAAAGTTGATGTTTGAAGAGCTTGGACGCTTGTCTAATCTGGGTTTCTTTGCTCTCGGAGAATTATTCTCAGAAATGAATCTGAAGCCACCTTCCTTTGTAGAAATATCAGCTGGGAGAAGATTGAAATAAGGATTCTTTGTAGCCTCGGTTTGATAATGGCTTCTCTTTGTTGAAACAGGCTTTGTTTGTGAACGCCTTCCCTGGTTACAAATCTGATCTGAAGAACTTTGAGAGACAGTTTCATCGAGCTCGCCGACCGGACAACGCATTTCGTTGTTTCTCGCATTGCAAACTGTAGTGTTACCAGATTCTCCTGATGAAACAACACTGTTGGAACCGAAATTCCACATGTTCCTGCAATCCGGGATGATCATTGAAACTCCATCGTCCTCCACAGATGTCTCAGTGTTGCTGTTAGTTGCTGATAGCAAGCAATCTAGAGACTCTAGTGAGCCTGTTGAAACACCAGTCTTTGCCTCTGGTAAGCCATTGATAACTTGAAATGGATCTCCTATGTCCAAAACAGCTGCCGAACAATGTTTATTAATTAAAGGAGATGAGTACATTTTTATAGTTGAAGTAACATCTCGCCAACTTGGTCCAACTCCTGATTTTGCAGCCACTACTGTGTTAACCATTGATCTTTGTGCCTCTTGGTACTGCTGCTGCAACAAAGATCCAATTTTCATCAGTGAACATTCAAGCTAAGATCAAACTAGTCATTGAATAGCTTCTCACTTACTGTTTCAGAATCTGGATTAAGTTGTGATGTTTGAGTCTTTTGAAATGCTTGAAACTCCCTGAAGAAATCTTCTGTTATAAGATCCATCTTGCCACCGAACACACAAGAATTTGAGTTGGGCATGATCAAGGTCCCTTCAGTGTTGCCATGCTCAAGATTGCTCCACAGGGATGATGTGTCTGTGAGAACTTGTGATTCGTCCCAGCCCAAACTCTCCATTGATCGAAGAACAGAATAACTTTCTTATTCCTATATCCAGAAACAGGAGAGGATTGATACCAGAGATACAGTAAAAAGAGAGGAAGAAGAAATATTGGTAGTATATTAATAGAAAGAACGTCTGAGTAACATATAGACATACCAATTACAGATCAGCTGCAACCAAAATATAAACTTGAACAGACTTCTTGTTGCGTACAACGGAACTAAAACTCAACTTTTGTGCTCTACTTTCTTTACAATCTGCTGGTACTGGCAATAACGGCCCTCTTTAATTCTATATCACGGAAACTGTGATCATGAACAAAACAAAACCAATTGCTAACGTCAGTTCTGGCAATTGATGTTTGTCCTCCAGTACACAGTAATAAAGACAAAAGATCAAATAAATCTCAGGAACTTGTTGTAAGGATTCATGCATTCAGTACATCAGATATAAAGGCAGTCTCAGGAAAAAATTAAGTGAAGCAAGAGAAAAACAAGGTCAATTCACAAAGGAAGTAAATTAACAGACAGTTTCCTTTCTACGTTGAGCTACTCTACCAAGTACCATGGATGAACAAGTGCACTGTTTTGTTAAAAGGGCCATGCTTATATAGATACAAAGAACATATGTCTAAATATAATAATAATAATCCCTAATTGTACTTGAAAACATGCAAAACATTGGAAGTAGGATTGCTGAATAAAATATAGTCCCAAAGGAGGAATAATGGGTTTGAAAAAGATAAGGCTTTTTGGTCAGTTTGGTGGGGTTGTAGGAGTATATTTTTTTGCAGATGGGAAGCATGAGATTTTCAGGCAAAGCATATTGAATCTGTTAGCTACTAAATTCTTATTTTATTGCTCTCATCACTTCATTATGTGTATGTACTACTTTCTTTAATGTTTTTAGTGGGGAAAGCTAAGCTACCTGACCTTCTTTTGATTACTCATTGCCATTCCACGCGCACTGTAAAGGTACAGTAAAAACTGCAGCATTGTTCAGAGAATAAATCAGCATCTCTTTTCACTGAGAATCACTTTCTCCATAAAGTTTTCCATTAATCATAGTTTTAATCATGACTCAATTTCACCAATTCTCACTTTTTTTTCACTACACTAGTTTCAGTTATTACTTTTCGTGAACATTCTGATGCATACCCTTTAATGATGGTCCTACCACATCTATGTTCTTTACCACACTCCTGCTTAGTCAAATGGGTTCAGATCAGATGTAAAACCAGAATACCATTTTAAGTAATTAATGGATTCTACAGTTCAGAAACAGTAAATATGAAGATGGTCATTTCAATATCCAACTGTAAGATGTGGGGTGTTATGTCAACTAAATTCAGAAAATGAGAGAGTAGAAGATGACAGATATAGTACAAGTACACAAGTTTTAAAGGAAAAACCATGGGACCTGAAAAGAATCTGCAGGTGCATTTTCTCTTAGGATTTGCCAACTTGAAGATAGTTAATAGTCAGACAGAGGAAAGGAGAGGATAGAGCACAAGGAAGCAAGTTGGTCATCAGAATTTTGTCTCGCTTTAAAATCCTAGTTCCTTCCTTTTTGTTTGAGTGCAGTATTAAAATATAGTTACAGTTATGAAAGAGAGAGACCACATGCACCCCATCATTACAGCTCAGTGAATGGGTTCCCATGGCTTCTGCTTCTTTTTTTCTTCTACTCTTAACTAAAAATGCTCTATTATTGTCAACTCTCAATTTCATATTTGATGATCAGAGTATAACTAGAGAGAAGATCAATTAGGTAACACCAAGATATTCTTTTGAATAACAAAACATTTTGTGAATAAAGACTCTCTCTTGAATTTTCATAAATAATTTAAAAATATTGCACTCTCAAATATTTTGGAAATAATTTCTCTAGTAATTAAAGATAAGGTTACATATTATTAGACCTATTCAAATTTTACATTTCAATGAAATTTTTATTTAATAATTATTATTGCACCCTCAAATATAAGTCACATATAAATTTTCACTTCCCAGATCTTACGTTTTAGTAAGATTTTTACTACTCTTTTTATTTTAGAAACTTATATATTATCAGACCTTCTTAGACCCTACTATATTGTAGGACTTCAGATTAAGTGTGATGATGATATTATCTTTTAGTAATTGACATGTAACACATGCTTTATCTTGTCATGATAACTACATGTAACACATGTTAGATTTAACAAAGAACATACATTTGTAGTTGTCTTTGAATTCTGTTTCTTTGATACATTAACATCTTTAAATTAAGATTGTCTTATATCAACTTCTTGCTATGTTTATCTTTGTTTTTTTTTCCCCAAAAAAATGTGTAAACAGTGAACCGTTTACCTCAATCTTGACCGTTCATCACAATCCCAATCAAAAGAAACCCGTTTGATCCGACGGCCGAGACTCCACTGGTCCCCACTCCACAAGTCAAAATCAATCTCCATTAATGCCCCTTCTGGTCTCTTCTTCCCTCCCGCGTTATTTCTGCGGATGATCGGCTCTAAGTCTCTAACCGTTTGAGCCGTGTATCGAGTAATGTTCGTGCACGGTGGTCCCACGACAAGCAATGTAGGGCCCCCCACACAGAGTGCTCTCTTCTATTATTGTTACTTGCTCACACGTGAACTCAACGCTCACATTCACGCGTGGCGGTGCGTTATTGGACGGTCACCTGGTGGGATTGCCGTCCCCCACATGGGAGGAAATATCAAATCAAAACGGAGTCCCAAGAGCTGTAGAATGGGACCATCTCAATATTGAAAACCCCTCCTTATTAATTTTCAACATTATCTCATTTTCTTTTGATGTTGATGCCTCCACCTAAATTTGTTCTCTTTCTTTTACAACAAATCCAAGATTGGGCTAAATTTCCAAATTTTCTATTAAATAATTTATATATTTAATATATTATTTAATAAAAATTATAGTATCTACACCAGAAAATTATTCTCCTACAAATTAAAATATTATTACTAAAATTTAAGTTTAATTTCATAGTAAATAATATATTTCAGGATCTTATATCAAACTATTTAATTAACATAAGTTTGTTTCGTTTTATCTTTTTTACTCTTAATTTTAGTGAAATTAATTTTTATATTATAAATAAAATATTTAATTTTGAAAAAATAGTTTCTATTCAAGGAAATGAAATAACTTGCAATAGTTTTAATTTTTATCAATGTAAAATTACAAGAAATGTCTTACACAAAGGCTAAAGTTTCTTAATTCACATGTTACATTTGATGACTAAATATAAAGTTCACTAATTAAATAGAAGGAAAGTTAAAAATTAAAGATTATGAGAATTTCTTTTCATAATAATTAAATTTCCTGATGATTAATTATATCAATTAATTAATTAATAATTAAAGCACTAAAACCAATAACTAAATAAAATATAATTTAAGATTTCTTCTTTAAAAATATTTTATTGATTTAATAAAAATAAATAAAATGGAGATAAAAAAAGCATTGGGGTCCTCCAAGAGAAATGGTCCATAAAATCATGAACAAGCATGGCCCAAAAGCCTAAAAAAAAAGTACAGAGTCAGAAGTATCACAGACAACTTCATATCGTAAACGGGTCTCAGCCCAGCCCCACCACTTCTGGTTCATGGTATGTATGATGTACCCGAAAACCGCATGTCGGCACAGCGGCTGAGATGGGAACAGAATTGCGGCGCACGGACCTCCGCCGCTGTAAGAACCGCCCAATTCAAGGGGGGAGGAATTTCAAAGCCTGAGGTCAACATTCTTTAAAATATTAATCCTCAGGCTCCGTCAACCCGACCTGGCTTGTTGATTTTAAGAAGAGTCAGGTGAGCTTGGATCCTATTTACTTCCCTACCTAATGCATTTGCATTGACACAAAGTGATAGATAAAGAGGTAAGAGAGTTTCGTCGCATTGAATGGCCTTTACTTTGAACAGCTCAAGTAGGGACAAGAACTAGAAGAAGCCATAGCCATCGCCATGGAGGTCTCGTTAGATCAATGGGCCCTTTTTGTCTCCTTACAAAGCAAAGACTTTGCCATCCTAGAATTCTCCAAGCTGGCTTGTCCCCGTCGTCTTTGACATTGACCCTCACGTGAATTGGGAACTAGATTAACGTATTCATGTTTCATCTCCTAACCTTAAGCTCTTTCGCCATTAATACAGGGTAAGCTTGGCTTCATACACCTGGCTTATCAACATCAACTAGAGCTTGTTCCATAAATAAAACTCAAGTCGGTATCATACAAATCTAGCTTCATAATATACATCCAAGATGAATCACCCCTTTGGTTAAACTTTTGGGGGAGTGGAAAACTACTTTTTTCTACCGCAAAATTTTTTTTTTAATAAATATTTGGCTGTAAAATTTAAAAAAAAAATTAAATAAAAATAACTTTTTTAGAAATTAAAATACAGCTTTTTAAGAAGTTTAAATTTTAAACTTTTCAAAAAAATCCATCATTTTAGCATTTTTGGGTAGATTTTAACGTTTATAATTTGCGTTGTTTACGTTTATAATACCCGACGTTTAAAAAAATTCTCTCTTCTCTCTGTCTCTGCTCTTCGATCTGGTTCATTCTCTCTTTTCTTTGCCTCTGCTCTGCGATTTGCACTCGCGTGCCTTAACAAACAGGTTCCACTTCTCATTCATATTTGTACTTTATTCTTTTATATATGTTATTATGAGTTCTTGCTTTTGAGTGTTTATAATTTACAAGTTCTTTGATTATACTTTGATTTTGTGATGGTATTTTATGTCTTGGTAGACCACGTGATTGGGTATGCATGTTTTCCATGACTGGTTATCGAATTCCAGTTTTCGATCTAATCAGCGAAAAACACTTTATGGGTACAGGATGGGTAGTTAAGGGTTTTATCAAATCTAACTTGAATAAGATCTTCATTCAACTTATGGTCTCCAAAGTAGCATCAGCAGGTGAATACACCACTATCGAAGAGGAGTCACCTTCGAAAGAGAAATTAAAAAGAGCTAATTCATCGCAATCGTTGGCCATGTCTTCGACGAACAATCCGCGTTCTCCTTCCTTTCTCAGGTAACCCATTTTGTTGATTCCACCATTTTACAAAACCCACCATCCATTTATCATTGGTTATCTTTTTTGTTGGTTGGATAGGTCAAGGATCCGCGTGCTACCCACAACTGCTAGGTTTATAAGGTTCTTTTTTTCTTTAAAAGTCTTTTCATTTTTCTTGACATCATTTTGATCTTTCTTTATGGGATTTTTTTATCTCATTTAAGTGGGTTTTGGTATTGATTTTTTGTAACAATAGGTTAGAGATCAATACAGGTCTAATGATGATGGTGAACCTTCAGGCCCTGCTGGGAAACTAATATATTCCGCTATTGTTTCTTTTGGGGTTGATAGAGTTATGGTCATTGTCATTAAGTGCATAATGAATTTCGACAGCTTTTTCTTTTCATGTTATTTGGTAAAAGAATTTAGGTGCCCTGAAGTTTACATGTGATAATGTGATGGTTGATGTTTTTATTGGCTGTGAAATTCTTTGAAATTCCTTGTCTTTAATTTTTTTTTGTATGTATTGAGTTTATGTGATTGGTTTTCGTAGGTATTTTGGTGGGATCAAACTAGGCATTGGAGGACTGGTGAGGGCCTAGGAAGGTGTGGCATCTGAATGCTTGAGAAATTCCCCGACATGTCTTGTGAAATCTAAGGTGGTTTATTTATATTCTTTGTTTAGACAATCATGCGTGCCTTTGTGCTTAATTGAGACTTGAGATAATATCATTTTATGGTCTTCCTGGCTATTAGTGTTCTTATTGGCTATTCCATTTGTTTTTGACAGGTTCCCATAGGTGTGGAGGTTCCCTTTGATCTTATTGGAATTCTGCATCATCAGGTGATCTAAGTTGTAGTCCATGTCGATTTCTTTTTTCTTGAAGTAAAGATAATTGCTGTGGCAAAGTACAACAAAAAGAATAAATAAGAAAATAAAAAATAGGGAAAATGATGTTTTTACATGAGCTATTACTCTTCTTACCTTTATTCTTGCCTATCCTTTGGTTTGTTACAACTGTCGTAAATCATTTGTCCTCCAAATTTCATGGGGAAATTTTGTCTTGGAATTATGTTTTGCCCATCCTAAATTCTGTCATATGGCATATGCAAACTTATAACTCTTTTATCCAGAATTGGAATTAAATAGTTAAGTCTCTAATGACAGCTTTTACTTTAACTTGATGCACCCATAAGTTAGCCTAAAAAAAAGCTCAAAACAATTTGGACATTGCTAGTCTTTAGCTTTACAATATCAATAAGGATAAGCTATACCATTTAAGTTTCTCCATCTAAGTGCCGTCGTGTTGCCATCTCATGATGTTACAACATTGAAATTGATAAACTTGTAATCTTTCACGATAATGATTACGTTATTTTGATATGGTTCTTGGTTTTCACTGCTGCAATCATTTAAAGCTGAGGACATCAAACAGGACTATGAGACTGGTAAAGATGGCATTGTTATGTTTCCTTTATAGTTGACTTTGACCAGGCCAAAATCCTAGAGGATGCTATCAAAACAAATTGTAGCAGGGAATTGATTTTTATAAGTGATAAGAAAGATGGGGCATAGAACTTGTATACAATACACTTTAGTATATAGTTGCCAAGTAGCACTTATTAGCTCTATTTGGAAACAATTGTGTACGATGGCTGCAGTTAACTTTTCCAGATGAAAAAGTCACATGTTCTATTCTTATCATGGCTTAAGCGTGGTTGAAAAAGTGGAGTAGGTTATCCTAATGGTTCCCATGTCTCTAAATATTCTTGTGCATTGAGTGCTGGTCGTCGTTCAGAAAGAGGATCTTGTGAAGGTCATTTTAAAATCTTGTTTTGAGCAGACATATTCCTATTTAAAATTCTCATTATAGAATTATATAAGATTAAATGCCTAAAAGTATGAAGAGTTTTCTCCATATGATGAAGATGATAAATTACTTCCTACAAATGAATAAATCAATAAAAATGAAGGCGTTGAAGAAAATCATTTAGACAAGCTACAAAATAACGAGATGATTGATGCAAAGGATCAGGGAACATATTGCAAATCTTCTTGTATTATAATAAAATGTATAATTTTATTATTCATTTAACTATTTACTTGACTTGAATATTTATTTTAGGATTATAATATTATTTAGTTTTTCATATGTTTTAATATTTACTTTTTATATTAGTTTTATTTCCTACAAGAAAATGAGAAATCTCTTTAAATAATTTCCTTAAAGAAGAAGTGAATTTGTTAAACAATTGTAAAGTAAATGTAAACTCATTCCATTCATGAAAGACCTAATAGTAGTTGAATTATTTCAAATTAAATGTAAACCTAATATATATTGTGCTTTGCATATTGTTTAATATACTTTAAATATTATTTATATGCATAAATACTCTTTATTACAAAATAAAGTATAGTTAAAATTAACAAAAGTGTCTTTTATTTTTATGTTGCCAAACAGTCTACTATAAGAAGCTCTTTCAAAAAAGCTGTTTTTTTAATTGACAACCAAACAGTCAAC
>JANSVB020000091.1:2234335-2246074 GCA_025504935.2 Erythroxylum haughtii
CAAAACAACAAGATACTAACTCTAACTCACTAATGAGAGAGATACAATTTTGAATAAAAAGACCAAACGTAGAAATATCTGTTGTTGAAGAACCATTAATAGTTTGAACCGCTAACTTTGCATATGATTCTACGACCACATTTCTCCATTGAAGCTCTTTAATCCAGCTCAACACCTCGAATCGCTACTACCTTTACTGCCTTAACTGAAAAGAATCCAATCACACGCCAAGCTCTAGCAGCAATAAAACTTCCATCCGCTCCACAAACCACTGCCCCAATACCCACATAACCAGTACTTGTTTCTTTTGAGGCATCTACATTAATTTTCAAATAGTCAGCAGGTGGTGGTTTCCATTGATGAATTACTCGAGAATTATCAACAGATATAGGCTGAATATTAGTAGCACCATTCATCAAAATAGCTTCTAGCCATATGAATTACAGGCCACGCATTACACCTCTTTCCCTACCATACCACTTGATTTCAAAAAGTCTAAATAGCCTATAGCATCATTAACTCAGTATCGACTTGTACATCAGACATTACTATCCAAACTTGTCCACACTAGTCCATAAACGAATCCACAGGAAACAAAGTAACAGAAAATCCAACACGTCTCCATATATCAACAACAAATAAACACTCCACCAACACATACATTACCATTTTATTGAAACCACAACTGAAAGGTCAAGAATCAATTACCTGACAGAATATATAATAATGGGTTAATTACAAAATAATGTCAACTTTTTGCTCAATTTTGTAATTATAGCTGAAATTTTAAGTGACAATTAAATAGTCAAATTTTTATTTTTTAAATTTTAATCCGATGTTAGCATTTCTATTAAATTTGTTGACATGGCTTAATATATATTCCAACACTTATATACTTTAAACAAAATTAACGTAACTAATGAAGATTAATTAAAATATATCATTTAATAACATAATTAAAACAACTTTATTTTTTAAGAATGAAGTCCCTAAATCAAAGGTAGTCCTTCATTCTCGCATGGATGTACACTTTCCTCACTTCGTCCTTGCATTGCACCAAGTTCCTAAGTTTGATGTGAGAATGAAATCCCCTAAATCAAAGGTTGCCCTTCATTCTCGCGTGGATGTATACTTTTCCTCACTTCATCCTCGCATCGCACCAAGTTCCTAAGTTTGTTCTTGCATCACAACGCGCGAAGTTTAGTTTCTTCTCCCTAAATAATTAGGAAGAATGCTAAATTGTTATAGATTAATATTAATTTGAATAATTCTTGGATTGACAGAATGACACTTAAAATTATTTTAAATACCATGAATGTAATAAAATGCTAATATTAGATAACTAATATAAATGAATTCAAATAGAGTGAGTATTAATTTTATATTATATATAATCAAACAATATACGATAAAACATAAATTACACAAAAACTTATTAATTTATAAAATCAATAGATTAATTAATAAATTAATACTTATTTCAATATTAAAAGTTATTAAAATAAATTGAATAAAAATTTGAAAAATTAAATAAAAATTGATAAAATCTTTTTACATATTTGATTTTTTAATTATTACTTGCAGCTATTATTTTTTTATCAGACAGTTTAAATAATTCATTTGAATATTTGCTTCATTTCAAATAATTATTTTTTTAATTATAACCTGAGCCTAGTACTCTCTCCAAGGCAGGTTGAAGTAGTGAGTTTCACAGAACACCAGGCCTGGTTTGTGGTCCAAGAGCAACTTTACAGGCCCTGTTGAATCATCTTATATCAATGTGGATCAGATAATTACACATTTATCACCGGATTTATTTCTTTATAAATTAAAATTTTTTAAAAATTTGAAACCACTTTTTTTTTTAAATTTTACAAATATCTTTTTTATAATTTAGTTAAAAATTATTAATTCAATTCTTAAGCTCGAACATAATTAATTAAATTACTAATTATTTTAAATTATTACTTAAAATGTAATTTAATCAGTTTAAATTCGAGTTATGATATTTGATTAGTTTGTATTTAATATTTATGTTACGTGTATTTAGTTGCTAATTTTTAATAGAAATTTAGGAAAATAATTTTGTAGTAAATTAAAAACTAAAAAGAGTTTATTAGATTATTTTAAAGATTATAACAATTTTTCTAAAATTTTTTAAAATATAAAGAAGATTTATAAAAAATTTCAAATAAAATAATTATAACATAATTTAATTATATTTTTTATTTATTAGTGCACATCTGTCACTTTTTGGCACACAAATTTTATTACAAAAGTAATCAAAAAGCTCACTCGTATCGTAGTGACCTCCAAGACGGCAAAACGAGATCGAATTCAACACGAACCTGCCCGACCCGGTCGGTTGGATCCGGATTAAAACCCAAAACTGCGTAGTTTGGCACAAGAAGACCTCTAGAACGTCCCCTTAAGCTCTCGCTCCTACGCAGTAAGCTCGACGCCGATTTGGTCTCTGTCACCGTGCTACTTGTCGTGCCTTCTAATTCAGGACGTTACACTCGTGGTTTTAGTCATAGCTCGAAGAATTTTGCCCCATCTCGTTTAGGTCAGTTGCTATGTTTTGTTTTTATTGGAAGGTTTTGCCCGTTTGATTCAGTTTAGTACTTAGCTCATTACACTCTTTAAAGCCAATTTGAGATTATGTTCAATTAGCTAAATTCTTTGATGGGTATTGAATTTTGGGTTTGAAAAGGATGGTGTTTGGATCAAAACGCAATCTTTTTTGTGTGAGTGTGTGAAACTAAGGGAAGAAGAAGATGAGAGGGGCAAAAGATGAGGAAAAGTTAGCGAGCCCTATGTTTCCAAGGCTTCATGTGAATGATACTGAGAAAGGAGGGCCTAGAGCTCCTCCAAGGAATAAAATGGCTCTCTATGAACAGCTTAGTATTCCTTCCCAAAAGTTCAGCTCCGGATCACCTTCTATGTTGCCTCTTCCACCCAACACTGGGGCCAGCGTGGTTCCTTCAGTGCCTAGAAGCCATGTGAGTTTTGATCATCTATGAAATGTTTATCTTTTATGTTTTTTTAATCGTTTTTTACTTTTCATGTGTTTATGATCCGAATTGTTCTTGTTTGTGGTTTTACGTGTCACCAAAATTCCATCTTTCTGGATGTGAGTTGATTATTGATGCCTAGTTTATTTACTTTTGATGGTTCCTTGGGTGTTCTATGTGCCTATTGATTACAAGTGGTATGCTGTAAACCATTAATTCAGGAATTCTTGTTCATTTGTTTCCTCTGCTTACTTTGGCCATAAGATAAACAAACAGATTCGTAGAAGTTCATCTAATTGGGGTGACCTAATTACCTACCTTTCTACGTATTTATTTGGTATTAGTCCTTTTGTTTTAAATTTTCCTATTTCAGTAGTTGTGTTATTGGGAAAAGACAATAAATTTCTTCGAGTTATCTATAATGGGATTTGAAAAGGAAAAGGAATCACTTTTCCAGTCACTTTACTTGTGCTTTTTTCTTTTTGTATTTTGGTCTACTTAATTTCTTGTTTCTATGAAAGTCTTCCTATCGTTAAATTCATTGCAACAAATATAGATGATACTGATAGCGAATATGGGGGGAACATTTTATCAGAGTTTATCAAGAGGACTTCATTTTCATATTTCAGATACTGAGGATTCAATAGGAGAATTTAGAATAAGAGGACTGGATAGGAAGAAATAGGTAGCAGTACTACAGTTCAACTAATTTATAAGTGGGATCTTCTAAGTGGTTTTCCTAAAACAGATTATGATTCCAAGGTCATTACCTTACACTGAAAATCTGTTTTCATGAGCTTAAAATCAGTTCTAGTTACTGTCTTTAGTTGTTTGATTATAAATGATATGAACCCGTAGGGATATGGTTGTGAGAGAAGTGATCTTATTCCACCTCGGAACCCTCCTGCAACTACACATTTCGCTGAAAAGAATCCTCTGTGTTCCTCTCGTGGAGGCAACTCTAATGGTGTAATTGCAAGTCGAGAACAAAATTCCATGAATGGCGCAAATGGTCAAAGCTTGAATATTTCGAAGCCCTTGGTTGCTGTAACTGCAAAATCTAATTCATTTCAACCATCAGATTTCTCCAATTTTAAGAACTTTTCATGGAATAAGCATGGAGATGAAAACGACTTTAGAGTTCCTGGCTCTGTTAATTCAGGAGCTGATGTAAATTGTGACAACAGGCAGCACATCAAAAGTCAAGATCTGGCCTGCTCAAACTTGAGCTATTCAATGCAATCTGGAAAGCTTAAGAAAGGATCGGAAACAAAAAATCTACAGGCAAGAGAATATCTTAGGAACCAACATCAACAGAATGCAAAAGCATTTCAGACTCGTATGGAAGAATCTGATTCAGTGCCATCACTTAAAGATCAGACCTTAGCTGATTCGTCTGCTAGCCCTTCAGTCAGGGTTAAAAATATTGAATCAATGAAGCAAGCACATTCATTATCAGTTTGGGACTGTAGGAGTAATATGGGAGATGTTTCAAAATGCTTAAATGGTGCAAATGTAATATTAAACCAACAGTCTGCCACAACACAGGATACAACAGTGGGGGATAATATTTCAGTAGAATCATTAGGGGACAGAGGTGATGAAAATTCTTCCAAGTCGAGAAGTGAATCAAATTCAAGGCCATCGCTTGGAGATGATAACATAAGTCCTAAAAGGGTTGAGAATTGTAGTGAGAACTATGGAAACAAGAAGCATGATTCTCTACAGATGGAGCTTGTAGAAAGACCTGATGATGTTTCAGAATCTTCCATGGTGGACTCAAGAACAGATTTGATTGTAACACCTGATGATGTTGTGGAAGTAATAGGGGAGAAGCAATTCTGGAAAGCTAGAAGAGCTATTGCAAGGTAAGTTTATTTGTCTTGTTGTCGCTGTTTCACTTCTAATGTTTCCAGTTCATTGGAATTTGTGGTACTTGGTTAATAGAGTTTGATTTTATGT
Organism: Erythroxylum haughtii; assembly: GCA_025504935.2. Taxonomy (NCBI): domain Eukaryota; kingdom Viridiplantae; phylum Streptophyta; class Magnoliopsida; order Malpighiales; family Erythroxylaceae; genus Erythroxylum; species Erythroxylum haughtii. The sequence goes on from JANSVB020000091.1 coordinate 2,239,312, forward strand.
TGGTGTTAAGTTATAAATTTAACCATTTATAGCAGTTGCTCTCCTTGCATACATATTAAATTATCAGAATCTTAATGAATATCATGTCAATTACGGTATTGTGTAAGTTTCTATTTATGTCAGAACTTTGTGGACTAGGTTTTGTCAAGTTGTTTAAGTTAGTTGAGTAGCTTCTTAAATATACCTTCAAGTGGAGTGATTGTTTGATAGATTGTATGTAGAGCAAATATTAGAGCAGAAAAAACCGCTGATAAGTACCATAAAGATGATAAAGGTTCTTTTCTATTATTTTGGTTGCAAATTTTCCTTTAAAATGGTAGGGATGGAGTTCAATTTGCTTTTAGGAATTGCAATTATTGAAAATGCCTGAAACCATTGTGGAGAAATCCTACATAAGGGCATAGCACGGTGTAGCATGGTTAAAGTGAATTGATATATTTCAATCTTCAATCAGTCAGTGGCATAGTCAGTAAAATGAGCAGGCAATCAAAGTCTACTTGCAGTATAGTTAATTGTATATTTCAAGTTGCTTAACTCCAACTAAAGAATTGTTTGAAGTTCTCTAAAAGTAATGCAGACATAATACCTTCAATGCATGTGGTATTGTTGTGAACCTGACCATTAGCAGCTTTTGGCTTTGTGTATCGAAAATGTGTCTATATGTATTTGTGAATATGTATGTTCTTTGTGCATGTGAAGATTTCTTAATCTGCCAGTTGGAAATTTTCCAAATGCTTGGTTAATTATTTGGTTTGGTTCATCCTTATGCTCTTAACCTGATGTAACTTGTGCCTAAGGAGGAACAATACATGTTTTTATATTGTCGAATTTTCTCTCTCTCTCTCTCTCCATGTTATCCTGCAAGAAGTTTGTGTATTTCTTTCTAGAGTGTAATTCTGTTTCTGTGATTAAAGCAAGGCTCTATTTTTTGGGTTAGGCATACTGATTGCCTTATTGCTGTGTCTTTGTTCTCTCTCAAGTATTTGACAAGTTTCTTTTGCTATCATTTCAGCCAACAAAGAGTATTTGCAATACAAGTATTTGAGTTGCATAGACTTATAAAGGTGAATGGAGACAAGTTAATTCAAAAATTCTCGTCTTGGTTTCTTAGACATAATTGTGAGAAAATAATCTAAGATTAATCTGCCACAGGTACAAAAGTTAATGGCTAGTTCACCCCAACTCTTGCACGAGGATGACCTATATGTGGGAAAAGCATCTCCTATGAAGAAGTTGCAATCCGAGTATGCCATAGAGCAAATACCCTTGACTGTTAAACCGAAAGAGCGATATCAGAAACCACTGCCAGATACTGAATTTGCTGATGAGAATAATGTTGGGAAACTACCCCTTCCTTCTGTCAACAAGGAAATCAATAAAGCACGTCCTTCCCAGCAATCAAATAATGGGCCACCTTCAGGAACTGCACAAGCACCTGTGGCTTCAAATAGCAATCTAACTCCATGGTATTTCCCACCGCCTGGAAATCAGTGGCTAGTTCCTGTGCTGTCCCCATCCGAGGGACTTGTATACAAGCCCTGCACAGGTTCATTTCCCCCTACAGCTGGATATATGGCACCTGTTTATGGCAACTGTAATCCTACGGGCCTAACACCAGGGAGTGGAGACTTCTTGAATGCAGCTTACGGTGTTCCGGCTCCACACCAGGAAGGACTTGGTCTCGTTTCTGGTGCCCCTCCATTAGGGCAGACTTATTTTCTACCATATGGCATGCCATTCTTGAATCCCTCAGTTTCTGGCTCGGTGGAGCAGATGAATTCATTCTCTGCACCCGAGTTGAAGGAAAACCATGTAGCAGTTGGAAACGTTAACTTAGTGTTCCCTCACAAGAGCTCACGCAGCATGCCAAGCCAGACAAGTAAAGTAATCTCTCGTCCTGTTGAGAAATCTCAGACGATGAAGGAAAGTGATGTACAGGGAAGTACGGCAAGCAGTCCAGCGGAGAATAGAGGAAATGCTCTTCCACCTCCTCACAAAGAATCAACAGTTAAGGCATCTGATCAAATTGCTCAAACTAACAAACAAGAGACACAGGCATCTGATCGAAATGGTCAAACTAACAAACAACAGGCACAGGTGATAAGGGTTGTACCGCATGACCCAAGACTGGCAACTGAATCGGCAGCGCGGATTTTCCGGTCTATACAAAAAGAGAGAAAACATGGTGAATAATTTGTGGGAATTGCATTTGGTGAGATACATACCAAAGGAAATGCCTTTTTTTTAATTAATATTTTAACTAGTTGAATGTTTTATGTACCTGTAATGTTGTGATACACTGAGCTTGTAAATATTAATTGTGTTTAACGGGATATTATATTTGCTGGTTTGCAATCTAATCTTTCATCTTTGTTCGGAAAATACCAAGAGCAGCTCATTTGGAATCCTTGCGTTGTCTGCCCCCATGTACTTTTGCTTATTTCATCGTTGTCCAATTTAGCCCTTTAGTTAATATTCCTTCTGCTCAACGATTGTTATTCTATTCAGATGAAACATTGCTTCTAAGTTTTGGAGATTGTTATTCTATTCAGATGAAACATTGCTTCTAGGTTTTGCATTGCAATTGGAAGATCAATAGCAAGATACAATGCAATTGGAAGATCAATAGCAAGATACAATGCAATGTATCAATTGTGGAGGTTAAAGTTTTTATCTTTAATTTTTTACAGGATCAATCCAAGGAAAAAAAAATCCTTACTGGCAATCCTGCTCTGTGTGGTATAAAATCTTCAGCTTCTCATATAAAGCATTTTCTCCTATTCTACTTTTAGTTCGATTAATATCTTCCTCAACATCTGCAAATAAAGGCAACGTGTCCACAAAACTTGGAAACTGATCTCTACAATCACGTGTGACTTGATCAATGTAAAGCAATCTTTGTTTATTGAACAAGATTACTCACGCGCCCAGTCGTTCATTGAAAGCCACAACCTGATTACATCCAAACATCTGATGCTAAAACGCTCCACGATTGGACTGTGACTGCACGGACATAGAAATAGAACATGCTTAGAACTCCCCAAAAACATAAGACACGAGTCGCTGACTCTGATCTTTAACGGATTTTTATTTAAAAGATTGGCCAAACTTCTGAGATAAAAAATCAACGTGTGGTTATAATGCTCATGTTAGCTCGCTAATTGCTCACACGTGAGTTTAGACCCAGTCTTCCATACAATTGTCAAAGTGGTTTCAGACAATTTTCTTATTACCCCTTTTTACAGGCTGAGACTAAAAGGAAAATGGCAGAGTTACTTTATAATTAGCATACGGATCAGGCACTCCTGTGGAATTGTTAATGAGAGTGACTTTCTTCCTAAAGTTTGGAACTTTTCTGGGTCGTGTTTTCTTTAGCAGGAAATGAGTTTTAAAGTGAAAAGGTGCGATCTTTAGCAGTTTAGTCCAAATGGGTATTGATCTTTGGCGATCGAGTTTGAGACCATTGTATAGTAGATATTGTGGGTCCCGTTCTGAAGTGGCAGGCTCTAACTTGTTGGAACTGGAACATGTAAAAAGCTTTGTGTAATTAAAAACTCGGCAGGAAGTTTTTGTGTTCTGTCCAATTGGGACCCACATAACCCACACCTCGCTTGTTGTCGTTTTCTTGGTTTTGCATAGCTTTTTGGGTGAGATCCTCTCTTATGGAATTCCAAGGCAACCCTCTTCTCTAGCCGAATCTACCTTTTGCCACATATTACCTGTTGATTCTATCTCCACTTACTTTCTCCTCTGTTCCTCTCATCTTTGTTTCTCGTTTTCTTTTCACTACCATTTCCCTATCCTTTTAACACGTTCATATGTTATTTCCAATAATGTCATGTTTTCTTCTTCTTGGCTCGTGAATTTCAGCTTCAAGTTTGGATTTTTCGAGGTTGGTTAGTTCTGGGTTGTTGTCAAGTTGGGTTATAATCAACTTGGTCGATCATCTTTAGTCTGAGGAATTGGTTTTCCCAAGTGGGTTGCTGTAAAATTCATATTCTTGCCAATTTCCTTTCACCCTCTGTTGATTCTATATGCTTATCCACAAGGAGGTTTGCCTTTTTGAGGTGGGGATAATTTGAGTAACTATAAAAATCCACATCTACATCAAGTGGCTACTTTCTGTTCTTCATGGTTGGATTTATTCAAAAAGCTTCTTTATTGAAGGAGGCTGATCTATAGTACTTCTGGAATGAGTGAATTCTGAACAAAGTAACTATTTTGCTACCCGGTATACGAAGATCTTTTGGTTATGCACTTACGATTTCAATCTGAATTGATCATCGGGTAGGGCAATCCTTTTTTCTGATGTAAAACTTTTGCCTTAAAAGGATGGTGTTTGGATGTTGCCGTGAATTCGATAAAAAAGCAAGTTTCTGTGAGTCGAGTTTGGGGTGAAACGGAGAGGTTGGCAAGATGAGAGGTACAAAAGATGAGGAAAAGATGCTAAGTCCTATGTTTCCAAGACTTCATGTGAATGATACAGAGAAAGGAGGACCAAAGGCACCTCCAAGGAATAAGATGGCTCTTTATGAACAACTCAGTATCCCTTCACAAAAGTTGAGCTCTGGATCACCGTGTATGTTGCCTCTTCATCCTAACAATGGGAACAATTTGTTTCCTTCAATGTCCACAAGCCATGTGAGTTATCACCTTTTTGCTCTATGCAGCTTACTTTTATTACCAATTGAGTAATTTAATTTCTGCCTTATCTACTTGCTATCGTGTCTGATTGGTTCCTCAAATGATTAACTTTGCTAGGTTTTTTCCACTCTTTAGGAATTGGAATGATGTTAGGATGCCACTGATTCAGTTTTTTGATGCACTTGTTTCCTCATTTACTTGTGGGTATATTATCAGTGTTCCTATACTGTAAACAAGCAGTTCCTCTGGTTTTTCACAATCGAAGTTCATCTGTGTTTTTCTTTGGGATATTTCAAGCATTATGCAAATTTTTGTCTTATTTTACTACACTGAAGAGTTGGCTTCATGATCTTGAACTTTGATTTTCTGCTACGAAGGGCTGTGTCTATGAGAGAAGTGCTTTTATCCCGTTCTGCAACTCTCCTGCAAATTCACATGTTGCTGAAAAGCTCTTTTCTTATTGTTCTGGTGGAGGCAACATAAATGGTGATATGGCAAGTCAAAATAAAAAATCTATGAATGGCACAAATGATCAAAGTGTGAATATCACTGGCAAAAATGATCAAAGTGTGAATATCACTGGCACAATTGACCAAAGTGTGAGTATCACACTGACTTCGGGTACAACTCCGAAATTTAACTTATTCCAATCACCAGCTTTCTCCAATCTTAAAAGTGTTTCATGTAATGAACCTGGAGATGAGAAAGATTTAAGAGTTCCTACTCAATCAGTAGCTGCTCTAACTTGTAGCAGAAGCTGGCACCAAATAAATCTAGAAAATCTACCTCATTTGAACTTGAGCTTCTCAATGCCATTGCAGAATGTTTCTGATAGGCATAAGAAAGGAACTGAGATCACAGTTCTAAAAGAAAAAGATTATCTGAAGAACCAAAATCAAGATAATGCAAAAGCATCTCGAATTCCCGATTCTCTGGAAAGATCTGCTCCTGTACCATCAGTCAAAGGCAAGACCGTTGCCAATAGCCTTTCCATGGCTGATACCCTTTCCAGCCCATCAAGCAGAGTGTCATTGAAGGAAACACATTCATCATCAGATCGAGAATATAGAAGCATTGCAGCAGGAGTGCTGAAAAGTTTAAACGGCACAAGTTCACGAATAAACCAAGAGTCTGTCACAACACAAGAGAAAACAATTCTCAGAGATATGGAGTGCACAGGCAGCAGAGGCAAAGAAAATGCTTCCAAGTTGCAAGGTGAACCATATTCAAGGCATTCATTTGGTGATCATAAAAGAAGTCCTAACGAAGTTCAGAATGTTATTGAGTACTCTGAGGAAAGGAAACATGGTTCTTCACAAACTGGACATGCTGAAAGATGTGATGATGTTTCTGAGACTTCCATGGTGGATTCCATAGTAGCTTTTACTATAACACCTGATGATGTTGTAGGAGTAATAGGGGAGAAGCAATTCTGGAAAGCAAGAAGAGCTATTATAAAGTGAGTAACTCAATCTTACAGTTGCCATTTTCATAAGATGCAGCTAATATCATCCAGATTATGATGTTCATGGCACTTTCAGTTCTGTCAAAAAGAACTGATGATTTGCACCAGATTGTCAGATTCTGATATAATTCTTTATCTCTTCTTTTCAGCCAACAAAGAGTATTTTCTATACAAGTGTTTGAGTTGCATAGACTCATAAAGGTAAGCAGTTGGATACGGTATTTATTCTCTTGATTCCATTGATATAACTTTGAAGAAAGCAGTCCTTAACATTAATTCGCTACAGGTACAAAAGACAATTGCTGGTTCCCCCCATCTCTTGCATGAGGATAGCCTTCATGTGGGGAAAGCTTCATTAAAGTCATCCCCAGTGAAGAAGTTACCATCTGAGTATGCCATAGAGCCAACACCCGAAATTGTTAAACCGAAAGAGCAATCTCATAAACCACAATCGAATACTGAATTTGCTGATGAAAATGCTGTTGGAGGACCTCCTCTTCCTTCTGCTAACCTTGAACTTAACAAACCAGTTCTTGCCCCTCGATCAAATTACGAGCCACATTCAGGAAGTTCACTGCCAGTTCCTATGGCTGCAACAAATACCAAACCCACTCCATGGTGTTTCCCAGCACCTGGAAATCAGTGGTTAGTTCC
>JANSVB020000091.1:2254057-2267408 GCA_025504935.2 Erythroxylum haughtii
TTTCAGTTGTGGAAAATAGCTAATTTAATATTAAGGTTGACAAAAATATCATTCCCTAAGAGAAAGTCATTCCCTTTACCGTACGCTTTTAATTGACAAATTGTTTAAATCTTTTCTTAATTAGTTCCTGCACAAATTTGTTATTTTCATAGTTATTTTAGTCACATTAAATTTGTTAGTTGTTAACAAATTTTATTTAAGTTAATTTTGGTTTTTTAAAAAAAGAAAAAAATTCTTTACATCACTTTTAATTTTCTAAAATTTCATCCAACCAGATTTCAAATATCATTAGCTAGCTTAGAATTAAATTTTCGCATAATCCTTGTGGACACGACTCGGTTCTTACCGATTTATTACTCATTTCGACAACCGTGCACTTGCGGTTCACGAACAAATATTAAAGATAAATTAACTTTTTTAAAATTAAGTAATATATTGGATAAAGACAAATAAGGCGCAAACTGCACCTAAGGAGTCTGACTTACAAGTTTAACTTACAAACAAATTCATAAGGATCTCTTGCTCAAAGTTTACACGTGAATCAGTGAAGAGCTAACGAGGAAAAGATCAATACAAGTTCCATCTGTTGCTAACAAGAGAAGCTAGTAGCGGTTGTAATTCACAAGCAATTGCCTATTGCTTTAATGTGTGTAATGAGGTTTATGAAGCAAGTTGCCACTTCTATAATGCTTAAACCATGGAGTCGATTGTTTCTTTCATGTTAGATGTAGTACACTAGGGCATCAAAAGAGACCCCTTTTGAATTGAATCAGGTTTGAGGAATCCATTTAATGATGTATGACCAGAGTGAGCTAGAACAGTTCACGTTGAAAATGTTTAGAGTTCGATACTACAATTCAAACCGTATTTGCAACAAAAGAATAAGTGTCGCCATAAACTTTCATTGCTTACATATGTTTCATGTAGCTTCTTGCAATTGTCAATCATTAGGGAGGACTCTTGATTTTTCCTACCAATGTTGAAATTAAGATAGGTTGTGTGCTCTTGGATAAAGCATGTGCTAAGGAATTGAGAAAATACTTAGGTGTGGTTTGATAATTTGAATAAATATAGTCCACTTACACAAAGAAGTGAATTATCTCAACTTACTAATGGACTTCCTATCTACACCAAAGCTTCCTCACTGATGAACCAAGATCTATGGGCAGACAACTTCAAAGGGTTCAACTTATTAGTGGAATATCTTTTCCTGATCACTTATAGACTTATGCAGGATTCAGTTTTTTGGAAACTTGATTCTTCGAAAGATTTTACCAACAAAACATGCTATATAAGGCATGGTTAGTCAAATAAGAGAATGAATCTTGGTTTAACCTTTTATGGAAGCACTCTCTTAATCAAAGGACTTCAATATTTACCTAGTTGGTTATTAATTAAGAACAAGATCTATACTAAGAGCAAATAGTTTGGCTCTTATGACCCGATCTGCATGCTGTACAAAGAAGTTAAAGAAGGTATGTAACACTTATTCTTTCAATGTAGGTACTTTAAAGCCGTATAGAGCAAAATTTTGCATTTGTTAACTGATTTCTATTCTTCTTATGATTTTAATATCTACTCTTAATTGGATCACTCATACTGCTAACCAAAAGGAGCAAGAAGGAGCTTTATATAAACCTTTTTTTACTACAACTATTTACTATGGAGAGTAAGAAACAAAAGGATCTACAGAAGTAAGGAAGTAAGCAAGCACCACTTAGCTGAAGACATCATCAAGCGGATTAAAGCTATTATAATAACTAAATTTAATCAATAAACACTATCTATTGGAATGAAAACTAGATAAAATTTGTAGTTCCAGATGTTATATTTCATATGTTCTATAATTTGTAATATTTGTGATCTCATTGTAATGTATAGTTAATAATAATCTTCATTCAATTTTTTTAAAAAAGGAATAAGTTTGGCAATGTCTCAAGGCCTCATCACATAACATACAATCAAAATTTGGTATATTATGCTTAATAATGTCTTTGGTGCCAAGTCTCCAGTAGGTTGCAAGCAGATTATAAGGGAGTATTAAAGGGAGATGACAGAGTCCCAAATTAAATTGTGACACTGCATCAAAGTTGGATTATCACTTGGAAGCCTTTTATAGGGGTTTTAGTAAATTTTGGAGGATTTATCCAAAGTACACACCATTGAATCAAGTGAAGAGAAGTCGAGGTGACTAAGGATAAGAGATTTAGGAAGTCTTCCCTTCTTCTCATGAAATGAAAGGGTCAGTGCTGAAAGCTGTCTTTCATGAACCTTTAATCTTTATGTCTCTTGAATCATATGTTTCAGATATTGGAATTTTGATATATCATAGAGGGGCCCTTAGGATGCCAATGGTCAAACAAAGGAAATGTATTGATTCCATCATTAATCTTATCTTTGATAAAAGGATGAAAAATATTCACACTGATCAATCCAAAGTAATTATTAAAAGCAAAAGATTATCATAACAGATATTATTTCAATGAACATATCAAAAAATTATTCTTATATATATATATATTTGCAAGAATAGGCTGACAAGGTCAATTAACAGAGAATAAGCTTGTATTATATATAGTACATAATGTTGTTTTTGTCCTTTATTTTCTCTAATAATGTTTCAACTTTTACCAAGTTCCAGTTCAATTCAGTCAAAATACACATAGCACAAACTACTCTTGGACCTATTTGCATTGGTTTGAAAATCCAGGACCACCATAGAAGACGTGAACTCCTGCCAGTTTTAATTCAATATCATTACCCACGATTATATCGTAGCAGGCAGGTCTTCCAGCATAGCGTATAAGATCGACTGCATCTGTTAGGACACTGGAATTGTTGACATATGAAATATGGCCTATATAAGCAGCTTTACCAAAACCTTCAATAGGAAAATGGCCACTTCCCATCTGAGTGGTTGTATGGTGACCTTTATATTGATTGTTGATAACTTGTCCACCAATGTTTATCACGTTTGCAGAATCTGCTAATGATGTGAATAAGTTTCTAGGCCAATATCCTATCTCCTCGCCATTAATGTTTAGCCACCAATTTGTATTAAAAGGGTCCTGAAGCATCGAACAACAGATACGTTAAAGATTTTAGTCAATTGCATTCTCAATATTATTGTCAATTAATAACAATTATCTTAACTCAAAATCTTGACTAATGTGTGCTTTTATGGCTTCAGATGTGAAAATTTAAGAAATTCATCGACTTGACAAGTTCGAGATTCAAAGTAGGAAGTATAGGTTTATGTACGAAATATGCCTTAGATGCCGTAGGAGATATGTTACAGCTATGCTAATCAAGTCTAGGTGTCAACTTAGTTGTGATTTGTTAGAAGCTGAAAAATTAAGTTTAAATAAATTACGTTGTTGTCATAATTTTGATCTACAACTAAGGTCCTAGTTTTTAGGGATAGCTACAACATGATCTTTAGCTGATTTATTTGTGATTTTTCAAAGTATTTTCTGATCTTTTCTAACGAGTTTCATGTATAAAATCAGTTTGATCAATGAAAGTTGTGTGAAAGTTTTTCAGTTCAAAAACTACAATTTATTTCAGGATCAACAAGAAAGAAAAACTTTAAACATATGTGCTGTGTAATTTAGATTCGTACATCACCTTGTGAATGATAACGTCTATTTCATATTGGCTTCCTCCATAGGTAGAGGTTGGTTCTAAGACAGGACCAAGAGCATAATTACCGCTTATTTGCACAAAACCAGGGCAGTCAAGATTGAAGCAACCTGTCTTTTGGTAGCCGTCACTCTGGAGAGACCAACAGAAAGTTTACGAACAGATACTTATTCAGAGTAATCACAAAATTCAAGAGAATAATAGACATACTGTCCAATAAATGAAGAATCTTGTTTTGTTGGTGCCGGCATCAACCTGAAAAACCAGTTCAATTGGTCACTAGAAAGTAGAAAACCTGGATGCTCCCATTAGGGATAGTGAAATTTGTTTAGATTATGATATACAAACCTCCCATCCAGCTTCCATGGCGTTTAACTCCCCATGATCCCCTGATAAAACCCACATTTGAGCAACACTGCTTTCTTTAGGATCTACTACATTTGGGAGCCATATATTAAATGTTGCACGAGCTCCATAGTAACGTCCAACATGAGTAGCAACCTGGGCAAACTATGAATCCGAACGCAATTGTAATAATTCAAATCGTCAATCTTGTAATATTACGATCCCAATTACGATTGAGATCTGCAATTTATATAAATCCTTAAAATTTGTACCTCATAATTAGCTGGAGGAATGAAATCGTTGATTCCTTTGGAGTGTTTCCCATTGGGAATGGGAGGAATAACTGGACGACGATTGAATGCCTTCGTTCTTTGAATTGGGATTGTTCCTTTAGGGCATTTAATTTTCTTAAGCCAGCTCTTGAGGATCTTAGAGGAGTTTGTTGCTTGCAGTCCACTGGGAAACGAATTTGGTTTCATCTAACAAGCAAATTACAACTATCATATCTCGATTCCACAAGAAATTTTTTTATATGCAATAGGATTTAGTATATGTAAGGTGATTTGATTGCTTTTGGACAAATTGTGATCATAGGTATTGAAGAGACTTGAATTGATTGTTATTCACATGTGATGAAATCATGTTACAAGAGGGTATTTATAATTACAGTGAAGACTAAATAACAACCTGATAAATAACAATCTGATACTATCTATTGTTACAACAAACTGAGGATATGGGAGGACTTCATCAACGTGAATCTTGGTCGACCTTATCCTTATCAGGTGTGATCTTGAAATAACTATAATTGATTCATTTCATCACTTGATATTACTGCTAATAAATCAACATTCTTAGAAAAAAGGATTAGGAAGAAAAATTAGTTACAGATAAACTTTTAAGATCTTAAAGCATTTAAGAAACAAATTCATTTCATTCTTAAAATTTTTCTTAGACAATAGCTTATTAGTACTATTGAAAATAATAATCAACTTAAATATTAAGAACAAATATGAGTAGATTATAATCAATAATTGAAAAACTGAATCGATTTGATCGGGTTAACTGTAAAAATTTTAAATCTTTCAATTTTTTAATTCAGTTTTCAACTTTCCGTTCCAATTCACTTGAATATACTCTTGAACTTCTAATAATTATAACATAATCACACACACACTTATATATTGTATGAAGAGAGAGTCATATACACTTAAAATTTTTCTTTCCCTTATAATTTTTTAACAATTTTTTCGTCTTTTTTTATAGTCAACAGTTACAATATCAAAAAAAATTACGATGAAACATTATGAATACTTGATATTGCAGAGGAAATGCTAGGAATAGACTCCATAGTCCATCAAAGGAAGAAAAAAAACCTGTATGGTATGGTTTTTGAGAAGTGGATGATCGAAAGCAGGTTGCTTGTAGATATCAACGCAATCAATTTCATCACCATCATTAGTCTAGGAAGAATACCAAAAAAAGAAAAGATATAGAGAGAAAAAAATCAATGATTCTTCATAATCAGATGTTGCAGAGTTATATATATTTTGATTCAAGACCTTTATATCATTGATTTACTTACTAAAAGCCTCATTCCGTAGGTAAGTCCTTTGCTGTTCAAACTTAGACCCAAAGCTATGACCAAAAACATTAAACATGCGATGTTGCTTCGATGACTTTGATGAAGAGCCATTGTACTGGTGAAATACTATGAAATCCCTCTAGCTTTTTAAGTCTCTCAAAGTTTTCACCTTTATTAATAGATGTACGGAGAATATATAAGATTTTTTTCCAAATTTAATTCAGTGATGTATAGTCAAGTGAATTTACAAGAATTTAATTAATACGTTTTTTTCCTAAGAATGAATTAAATACAAGGCATGGTATATGAATTAATGAGTCCTTCCAAAATGGAAGTATAGCTTTAATGCATGTAAATCTTTCTTGTTTTTCAAGCTAGGTAAGTACATCATTGCATACCACCAAAGAGCCTACCTACCCCTTCTTTAGGATTATGCATTTTTTTAATTTTAGTCCTTAATTTTATAGAAATTGATTTTAATCTTGAATACTAATCAAAAATATCAGCCGATAATAAAGTCTATTACAAAACTACCATTTTTTAGTCGATACGATTATATTCATAACTTTCGTCAGAGGTATACCAAACTTAAAGTGGTTATTTGAAAAAATATAAGAATGATAATAGTCTTGTAGGATTATTTTCTCATCTCAAATTTTTTCAAGAAATTGAAAAAAAAAGTCAATAAAATCCTGGATTGACTAAGATATTTTTAGTAAATTTTAATAAAAATTAAATTTAGATAGTTATTAAAATATTATTTCTATGAATTTATGGTGGCTAAACAATTTCAATAAGTGAAGCAAGTTTAAGTCAGATTCTAAGGATTTGAAAGATGAAACTCAAAAAAAAATCTAAAAATAGAATTTTGGAATTTCTAAAATTTCACAAATGGGTTAATTTTTATTGTGAATGAAGAAAAAAAAAGTGAGTTATATTTTTAAAAAATTATTATTGACCCAACACTTAGAAGGCAGTGTCTTATATGAATAGAATCAGTGCTCAAACTCAACTAAAATTTTTTGAATCTAAATTCAAGCTTGGTCGAATTTAAATAAGAGGATTTAATTCTATTTAAGATTTAAAAATATTTTTAAAAAGTTCAAGTCAGTTTATTAAATCAAAATTTAACTTTTTCAACTTAATCTCAATTTGAATAAGTCTTAAATGCAAATTTATAATATTTTATTTTAAATTAGAACACGAAAATAAAATAATAAATATTATAGTTTAGTCAAAATATTACTTCAATTTGAAATCTTTTCCCAATTTAATTTATTGCAATCTCTTACTCTAATATTAGGCCACACAAATAATTGCACTATGTAATTAGGAGCTTTATGTTTTCAATTAACAAATATTGAGGGCAAAACACCCTGCATTAGGGTGCACGTTAGTGTTCCCAATTTCCATTTCAAGTTTTTTTTGTCCAAACACGAGCACAAACAGCTCTCATGGCCTATGGACATTGATTTGAAAATCCAGGACCTCCAAAATAAACATGAACTCCTAGATCATTACTTGGTTCCACTTTGGACACATTTATATCATAGCACGCAGGTTTCGTAGCATCGGGTACAAGAAGACCTGCGTTTTTCAGGACATTAGAAGCATCAACATAGGAAAGATGCCCTATATATGCAGCTTTACCTAACCCTTCACCAGAAAAATGGCCACTTCCCATCTGAGTGGTGGTATGGTGACCTTCATATTGATTATTGATAATCTGTCCACCGAAAGTTATCAGATCTGAACTATATGCCAACGTTGTCAGGATGTTTCCAGGCCAATATCCTATCAACTCTTTCTGAAGCATCAGCCACCAATATCCACTGAACTTGTCCTGATGTACCAAGACAAAAAAAAACATATGAAAAATGTCAACCTGCCAAAGGGCGGAATTTCGGGTTCGTTTCAGGATTGACAGAAAAGGAAATGTAGACTCGCCAGATAAATGAAAACATCTATTTCATACTAATCTCCTCCATAGGTGGAGCATGCATGGAGCTTACTTGCACAAAACCAGGGCACTCAAGATTGTAGCAACCTGTAGTTTGGTATCCATCTCTCTGGAGGTCATACAGAACCTTTGTAAGAATAATAACATCGTGAACGAGAACAATGAGAAGAATTTATGATATGTTATATATGATATATATGATCAGGATCCACTAAACTTACAGTCCAATAGATAAAGAATCTTGTTTCATTGCTGCCAGTCAAAACTTGAAAACAATCCAGCTTGTCAGAAGCTAGAAAAGGAGAACATTGGAGGAACATATCTTCTGCTTAAATAAACAAACCTGCCAACCAGCTTCAATGGAGTTCAACTTCTCTTTATCCCCTGATATAACCCACATTTCAGCAATACTGAATTCTCCAGGATCTGCTACATTTGGGGCCCAAACATTAAATGATGCACGAGCTCCATAGTAACGTTCACCATAAACAAAAGCCTGAGCAAACTGATGAAACGGAGTTCGCAGTTCATAAATTAACTTAAACAATATCAGATGAATGGTATAGTAATATCAGAAAGAAGAATTAGTGCAAGCATGTGTGTGTTTGTATGCATTGCAACTGTATCTCATGATTAGCTGCAGGAGTAAAATCGATGATTTCTTTGGACTGTATCCTCTTTGGAATTGGAGGAGTAACTGGACCATGATTGAATGCTTTTGTTCTTAAAATTGGGATCGTTCCTTCAGGACAATTTATGTTCTTAAACCTGATTTGGAAGGTCTTAGTTGAGTTTGTGGCTTCCAGTCCCCTGGGAAAAGAACTTGGTTTCATCTAATAAGCAAAATACAGCAATCATGTCTCAGAACTCTAAAAACTTGTACTTAATATTGGCAAAATTTTGAGACATATCACTACTTCTAACAGTGAAAATCAGATTTATTCCATATTAAAAGTACATTCTTATCCTAAATTTAGGTTTTTAGAACATAATATGATTGGAAAAATAAGGAAAAAATAATTTAAATATCATGACTTATGGAAAAAATCATTAAATATATCATAAATCTTATTTTGTAACACTAGAGATTTACAACTTATAAAAAATGCATACTTATATACATATATAGTCGGTAAAAAAATTTAACTATAGAAATTTTTATTTTAAAAATTTATTATTTATTATTTCATTTAAATTTTGATACAAGTATTTAAAATAATTTAAACTATTTTATATAAATTTTTAAGGTTGAAATTTTGAAAATTTTATATATAAAAAAAAAAAATCAAAAGCCGTCAAAATTAATAGTGTTATTTTAAACGTGATGGTCAAATTAACGCGTCTATCATATAACAACATTTTCATCATCAGTTATCTTAAACCTCAAATCTTTACACTTATGGATTGACATTGAAACAAAACAATTTCATGGCCATAAATTCAAGGCAACTGAAAAAAACGAAAGACCTGTATGGTATGGTTCTTAAGAAGTGGATGATTTAAAGCAGGTTGCTTGGAGATGGTCAACACAGTCAATTACATCACCGTCATCATCATCGTCATCGTCGTCATTATTTGAGTTGAAGTAAGTAATAAACCATCTTATAAATTAAGTTCCCACTCATAACAATTGTTTATAACGTCAATTTCGATCCGACTCTAAATTACTTTTGAATAAGCACATTAAAAGAATAGATGGTTTCGGTCTTCATCAACATTTTGACATAGGACACAAGAAGTATCAATTGAGTTGAACCAGCAACTTTTATTGCGTAGCCTATTTTTGATGGCTAGCCATGTTATGAAGGATGCTTTGGAATTCAATGAGCTTTTTTAGACGAGGTGATACTACGGGACTTCCCGTAAGTCTTTCCTAAAAAAATGGTAACAAGACACTGTGGTGAACACCCCACTTGGGTGACGTGTTCGGAGTGAAATTCTCTGTTCTGTTTATCTAGTACTAACTTTCCATTCATTCAGTCATAAATTTTACTGGAATTTACTAAAATTTGCAGCTATGCATAAAATTAGCACAAAATAATTGGCACAGAAGATTTGATTTCGAAGCTTCCATGGGAGTGAGTCACGCTACTAACGTACGAGTCCAGATTTTCTGTCCAATATTATCCTATCTTATTGTGTCCAATAAATCTCAGTCATTTATTTATGTGGGTCTCATGTAAGTCCCGTGTGAATCCTATGTGAGTCCTGCAAAATAAATAGCTGAGATTTCATAAGACAGAATAAGATAGAGTAATATTGGACAGAAAATCTTGAATGACTGGCGTCCATCCCCTGTCGTAGGTAGATATCCTAACCTCCGAAAGTGTACCCTCCATTCAACACCTTGCGTCAAGCCTAGAATGAGTATTATTTAACCTTAATCTTTATTTTATATATATTTTAGATACACCAAACCTTAATCTTTATTTTATATATATTTTAGATACACCAAAACTAATTTTTAACCTGTATTTTAAAGTAATTATTGGGATATATTTAATTTGCTCATTTTACGAGGATAAATTGCTTACATAGTGGAATCTATGTATGGGAGTTATGATTAAATTTTATCATAATATTTTTAGTTTAATGCACTGTTTTTTCTTATGGATTTGGTAATACTATAAATATTAATACTTATACTAACTTTTTTCTTAAATATCATAATTGGATTAATGAAATATATTTTATAACATATATATTTTCGCAGTTTGTTATTTTTTAAATATGCAATAATTAAATTATCGAATACAATCAATTAAAAATTTTGCATATCTAAGTAGGGAAATTTTTTATATAATCGAACCTCTCTTTAACATCTTCAAAATGGAGAATATACCTTATTCATTTAATACAGCAATTATGTCTTTGGTTCTTTATCTGCTGTGGAATTGCTTTTAAGTCTTAACAAAGCTCCAACTGCTGACACGGGCTACTCTTGGGGCCTATTGACATTGCCCTGAAAATCCAGGACCACCCAAATATAGGTGAACTCCTGTAATTTGCTGCTCATTGTCTACCTTAAGATCGTAGCAGGTAGGTCTAGTGACATAGGGTGTAAGATCACCAGCATCTCTGAGGACACAGGAAGTGTCAATATAAGAAAGATACGATATATAAGCAGCTTTACCAAACCCTTCATCAGGAAAATGACCACTTCCCATTTCGGTGGTCGTATGGTGACCTTCAGCTTGATTGTTCACAATCTCTCCGCCGAAATTTATCACATCCGAACTATCTGCTAATGATGTCAGGATGTTTCCAGGCCAATATCCCATGTGCTCGTCCTGAAGCGTTAGCCACCAGTTTCCACTAGTTGTGTCCTGGAACATTGCATCAATAGACGAAGGAAAATGTTCCTGTCAGGATCTAACCTGAAATGAAAATTTTCTGTGTAGTCCATGAAAACTGGAAATGATATACTACGTAGGTTGTTCCTACACCACCTTGTGAATTATGACTTCGATTTCAAACTGTCTTCCATCGTACATGCAGATTGGGTCAATGGAAGCACCAAGAGCAAATCTTTTGCTCACTTGCACAAAACCAGGGCAGTCTAGATTGTTGCAACCTGTACTTCTGTAACCATCTCTCTGATTACCACAGAGAAAATTTGTAAACAGATAAACTGAAAAGTAATCATAACAAAATTAGATGTTATTTATGTTTCGAGAAGATCAATTAACTTACAGTCCAATATATGAAGAATCTTGTTTTACTGCTTCCATACAGAACCTGTACCCAAGTCAATTTTTATCCTGTCTCTATATCATGAAATGTTTTAAAAGAAGAAGAAAAGATACCTATGCAATATCATGTTCTGTGTCTGATGAAACAAACCTGCCAACCAGCTTCTATGGAGTTTATGTTCTCTCCATCTCCTGATAAAACCCACATTTGAGCAATACTGAACTCTCCAGGACTATTCACTTTCGGTTCCCATACATTAAATATTCCACGAGCTCCATAGTAATTACCACCATAAACTGAAACCTGGGCATACTGAGGCATCCTCTCATAGTTTTCATACATTAGTTTTGTTAGATATTAATGGAACAAAATCATAACCACTAAGATCATGTAAAATAAGATCAATCATATGCGGATAAAATACAAATTACATACTTGAATGAGTGTTAAGATTCCACCGGTTATAGAACTCTTGTTCTCTTCACTTACTGCAGAGTTTTTTCTACCTTTCTTTGTAAAATCTTGAGAAACAAAGAAACTGAAGCAACGCAACACCTACATACACACCGTTCCCTTTTTCTTATATATATTGCTGCTTTCATCTTTTGTCTTCGCATAACTACCTTTGTTAGTTATCTCAAGAGGCTTAGGACTATTATACCCGTCATGGGTGTAATAATAGCTTACAAGTTTGAAAACAATCAGATTCGTAGTATTATAGTGAGCAAGAAACAGTATAGAATACACAACAAAACCCTAGTCTGTTACCCTTTCTAAAGTTGTACCTCATGACCAGGGGGAGGAATGAACTCTAAGGTTATGTCTGTGAACTTCTTCCTCTTAGGAGTGGGTGGAACAACTCGACGATGAGTGAATGCTTGTGTTCTTGAAATGGGGATTGTTCCTTTAGGACACTCAATATTCTTAAACCAACTTCTGAAGGAATTAGTAGAGTTTCTTGCTTCCAGTCCACTGGGAAACGAGCTTGGTTTCATCTGACACGGTCACGAGGAAATTGTGCTTTATCATATATTCATGCTTGTGTCTATTGGATAAGAATATTTTTTGAGAAAAAGAGTTTCAGATCCCTTTTATAGATTATAAGAAGTGCATGAATATAAAGTTATGAGCATCTTGGCCGAACCTGTATGATATGCTTCTTTAGAAGTGGATGATTAAGTGCAGGTTGCTTGTAGATATCTGGTTCTGTCTGATTCTGATGAGGTCGGATGCTACTGTTTGGATCCATGAGATTGGTTGTCTTTAGCAAGAGAATACCTGCAAAACAGCACAAGGCACGCCAGGGGTTGATAGCCGGCAGGCCCCTCCGACGCTCAAGTTAGTCTTTTGGTGAGGGTTTTGATGGCTATAAACAAAGAATGTCAGGGTTCTAATGTCATACCTGTATTATGGCAAAGTAGTACCTTATATATGGAATAGATGCTAGGTTTAGGTCTTTACGTATGCATGGGAGGCTTTTACCTGCGAATGGGTTGTGGACGCGTGGACCTGGACCTGGGCCTAGCACAGTCGACCTAACCATAAGCTCCCTACTCCTCGACTCTAATCATGGAGAAGGGTCGATGGAGTACATAAGGATTGTGTGGCTCATCCGCATGACAGCTCGTGATAGGCTCGATCGATCGGACATCATAGTTTAATGCATGGAGGTTCGGATAAGACCGACCGATCGGGGGTAGAGATAGAACCGATCGATCGAAATTAGACATAGGATCGACCGATCGAAAGTAGACGCCTAATCAAAGCAATGAATTTAATCATTACTAACGGCACGAAATTTAAAACAAAACTTTTTTGTAACCGTCCAAGTTCCATCAGTACGGCCACTTGGTATCTTGTTATAAATGCTCAGGATTGACACACCTCTTCACTTTCTGTGTGTTCAATTCTTCAGTCTTTGCTCTCTCTTCATCTTCCTGTTTGCAGCCATTAAAATTCCCTTTCTCACCGTCGTCCAAATCCCAAACTCCCGTCACTAAACTAGGTACGTCCTTCTTCCTTTCCTCGCCTGTAAGTGTGATTTTCAGTAACCATGTCATCAACTAGCTCTAGGAACGAATCTAGCTCCTCCTCTCCTTCTTCGTTGCCTCCTCGCCAACCTTCGC
>JANSVB020000091.1:2271234-2283958 GCA_025504935.2 Erythroxylum haughtii
CTGCCGAGGCAAGAACGGATTGAATGCCGAGGCAAGAATGGATTGACGGGGGTTTGAGGGTGGGTTCTGGGGGTGGTGAGCGAGTAAAGAGAGAGGGGTTCTATTGATGGTTGCGGTTGCCGGAAGGGTCGATATGCGGTGGGGGTGTGGGATGAAGAGCAGAAAATATGGAAGCCATATAGATGAGCTGACAGAGCTCTGCTTTTGGCCCTTACTCCATCCCATATTGTAGTTATTGTAGTTAAAAGCTCAGTTCATAGTTTTGTCTGTTAATATGTTTTAAGCAACAAAATTAGGAATGGCAAAAATTGACAAATTACCATCAAATTAAGTTTTAGATTGAAATTTAAAAAAATAACCAAATTTTCAATTTTGAGTTAAGTTCTAACTCGAAGTAGTTGTAATATACTTTGTCTCGTAAAGAGTGTAATAAGTTCTTTATGTCTCATTCTTTTCAATTGCTTGAACTTTCTCATTCCTTACATGAATCCATTTCTCATTCTTTCTAACATCTTCAAAATTTAAAGCTTAATTTCTACAAGTGGACAAAACAAGTTAGTATTATCATAAATTCATTAACTACCAGAGTAGACATTCTTAATTGTGATATAAATGGCTTTGCTTTGCTCCATGCTTCATGTAGAGTGACAACTTTCAAGTTTTGTGGAATTACAATTTGAGAGATAAACCATGCATGCAGCTACATTAACCCAAAACTCCTTAGGTATCAAATAAGTCTTGTAAGAGTATAACGAATCTCATGCTTTTTACAAATTTCTTAAATTCTTTAGAAGTAAATTATCCACTTCCTTTAGTTTTTAAAGTTTTAATCTCAAAATCCCTTTGAAAGGTCTTTCAATTAAAGCTTCTAAACTTGTTAAATGCATCAAAAGCTTATAATTCAAAATTTCACTCACATTTCTATTATAATCTTCAATGAAGAGAATAAAGTAACATTTTTTTTACTAATAGGACCACAAACACCTACATGAACATGTTAGAGTAACTTGGTTACTGTTGAAATTAATTATATAGTTATTATAATATAATCGAATAATTATATATAATATACATATAATTATGCTATTATACATATTTAGTATAAATAAAATAATGAATAATAATAAACAGCTCGTACTATTTAAATACACTTAAATCATTCGTTAAATAATTAATTTTTATATAATTAATAGTTATTAGAATATAAAAAATTAATTCAATTGTTATTAATAATTATTGATATATAATTAATTATTTGATTTATTAAAATATAGTTACTTGATTAAGTAGTCAATATTAATATTTGGTATATATGTTACTAGATTAATAATTATTGTTAATTATTATTAATTATTATATAGTTTATATCACTAAATATTTTTTCGTCCTATTATTTCAACATACTTAAATAATAGTTAATGAATTAATCATAGTTAATTAATTAATTTTGATATAATTAATAGTTATTAGAATATAATAAATTAATTCAATTATTATTAATAATTATTGAAATATAATTAATTATTTGATTTATTAAAATATAGTTACTTGATTAAGTAGTCGATATTAATATTTGGTATATATGTTACTGTATTAATAATTATTGTTAATTATTATCAATTATTATATAGTTTATATCACTGAAAATTTTTTCATTCTATTATTTCAATATACTTAAATAATAGTTCAATGGATTAATCATAGTTAATTAATTAATTTTGGTATAATTAATGGTTATTAGAATATAATAAATTAATTCAATTATTATTAACAATTATTGGAATATATTTAATTATTTGATTTATTAAAATATAGTTACTTAATTAAGTAGTCAATATTAATATTTGATATATATGTTACTGCATTAATGATTATTATATAGTTTATATATATGTGTGTGTGTAGTTAATTAGAAGAACAAAAAAATGAAATAAAGGAGATGTCACAGGTTTCACACCCGTGAAGGAGTGTTCCATGAATAAGTGTATAGAATTGTCACGATTAGTCACAGCCGTGACTTTCAATATATATATAATTAGTCAATATTTTAATTAAAAATATCCAATTTTGGTTCATTTAACTGTTTTCTAACATGACATTAATTAACTCGAATATTGATTGTGTTTTAGGTAAACCTATTCGTACTAGTACTTCATCTGGAAGTTAGTCTTCCATATTAAATCTGGCGACTCATTCAATGTATCCTCTACAAGTTTAGCTATAGCGGAAACGTTGTTGCGAGAAGGTGTTAAAAACCTACACCTGAGGGAAGAAGTATCATTGTTTCAATTGATGCGTTTGAACATGTCAGGACCCTTCTCGGAAATCCAAATACTGGAGACTCATTTACCTTTACCGATTCTCATGTCACATGAAATCCAAGAAAATAATTATATCATTGTGATTTATCGATGAAATACACTAGACTCAGCTTTAAAGTTGATTTATTGTTGTATCTGTAAGAATTTGTTAAACAACCTCCCTACTAATTAGGGGTCAACCTGAGTGTGGGCTGTTATTGTTGAAATTCTATGACTTTATCACTTGTTAACCTTTGATTTCGTCGTTTGTACTTGAATATGATATTTAACAAATCACCTTATTTCATTTTCAATATAATGCATAAAATATTGTAATCAAATTCTTATATTTCTAGAAAATTCAATAAACAATGAATTTCAAGTAAAAATATGGGACTAAAGAGGCGGCGTGAGGTAATGCGGCCCAGGTTCAAACGCATGTTCAGAGATACTTACTGTGAAGGTGAACCGTCACAATCTGCAGCTAAAACTGAATCAACTCCTCCCCCTCAAGCCTATAGTTGCAGATGAGTCATCACTTGCTGCTCGTCATCTAACATCATCTGGAACTCATACATCATCTACTATTCCTTTATTGGATGAAGGAGATGACCGCTAGCCTGGAGCTGAGGGACCTAATGAAAGAAAGTACATGACAATTGTCAATAATCTGTAAGTGAAATCACATGAAACACTATATGTTTATAATTAAGTTATAAGTATTTCGGTTTTGCAAATGGTATAAAATTACTTGTTCTGATATTAGGTTCATTTCGTCTAGATCGTGTTCCAGAAATATGACATATAAATTTAAAGAGAGGATTGATCCAGAGGGTTATGTATGGAAGAAGATCTCTCAGGCCACAAAGGCATTTTACTTTCAGGAGTTTGAGGTACAATAAAAATTAATTTTCTTTTTTAAATGATTTATATACATGAATTAGAAAAATATTATTACATTATAAGTTATCAATTTTTTTCTTTTTATTTCAGAAAGAATTTTTCTGAGATTCTGGTTTCGACGCGATCATACATAAAGTATGGGAGAGGTGAACTTGTACACAGTATCACGACTTTATTGGTGCAATATACAAGACTGGTGTACGACCGCCTTATATTTCTGAGCAAATATGGAGCCGTTGACTGAAGTATTGGACATTACCTGAGGCAATGTCCATCTCAAGACGTAATTCGACTAACAGACGTGGAAGTCCGGGGGGAAAGATTCTTCTCATACATACAGGAGGATCAATAACCTACCACGAGCATGCACAGAGACTTGTAAGTATCTAAACTTGACACTTATATTGTAATTGTTTTACTTTGTTGTATTTCAATTTAAATTGATGATTGAATGTTGAAATGAAAATATGTATATTATGGATAATAATAATGGTATAAATATCTGGTGCCATATATGTAACACCCAAATACCCCCTGGGAGGATACATGGATGCCACCCAAGACAGGACAAATAAAATCACACATTACACACATGCATTGTTTTAGTTTAACACACATATAATACATATCGTAAATCTCAGAACAGAAATCCAAAGAATATTTACAAGTCCAAACAATTAAACCAATGTCCCCAAAAATGTCACGAATGCATGCCAAAATGTCAAAAAGACATCACATAAATCGGACTGAATTTGCTTAATATGCTAACCCCTAATTTGGGGCGTTACACCTTTAGGCTGAATACGTAATATATGCAATTAGACCTCCCTATTAAAGCGATCAGAGTACAAACCATCAACTCTCATGACACTACTACCTGTAGGCGAATAGATCACTTGAGTAGTAACTTTCTTCTATCTTATGCCTTTATGTACATCTCAAAATGTTATGTAAGGCCAACACCTTTGGGCAGAATAACTAAACATAAAACTAGAGACATCCTCCAACATGCAAGTAGAACAATTCAAAATACTAACTTGAAAGGTCACTTTGGTGACTACATCCTCATCAGCACTCAAAAAGTCAACAAAGACAAGGAATACATCTTCATCCTCACATTTTTTATGGGCATATGGTATGTGACAATGTCACATCAATAAATGTAAAAAATCGAATGCACAGTCTCATTGTCACACACTCATGCTGAAGAGATTCTCTAAAAACTTCATTCAAGACTTTTGTAAAAGAAAATCTCAGTAGAGCAACTATCGTGTGTCACCGGACACTGAATTGACCATTCGAGACATGAAAACCTCATGTATATCCTTTATGGAAAGTTTGTTGCACAAAAATTTACTCAAAATGGCTTCACAATGTCTTAGTTCCTTTTTCAAGTAATTATCATGCAATCTTTAACACTAAATGAGACCCAAGTCACAAAAACTTGAAGTATCTCCCTCATGTGATGTTTGAAACATGAAAATTCACTTAAAATTAGGTTCAGAACTCCTTAATTCCTTTTTGGATTTAAACTATAATATATTACTAATGTAATAAATTCAAAAAATGAAAAAATTCACTTTACAAATTTTTTGGACTTGAAAACTAACCCAAAACACCCCGAGACACCCTTATGGGAAATATGAAAATTGTGTTTTTTGTTTTGTTTTTTAAATATTTTAGAAATTCTGAATCGCTGACATCAGCCACTTCATCAACCCGCACGTCTACGCAAGAGGCGCTTGTCAAACACGCACCAATGTAGACACATTGGAGATGTGTCTGGCGCATATCGCGTAGGTGTAGCAACATGCAAATGCATCCACATGACATACACCAGGCGCGTCCATCAACGGTGGCGCGTGCGATGCACACGTTTGACACGCGTATAGTCACTATTGTGCCACATGTCTGGCGCGTGTGTTATCAACCTTTGGGGTGGTATTGTGCGCCATTGGCCGCGTGTGGCTCTGTAGCCTCCATTTGTTTGGGCAATTTTTGGTGAGTTTCAGCCCCTTTTTGTGTTCCTAGGCTCATTTTCAACCCGTTTCTCAAGGATAAACACATTTATATCAATTTCATGCAATAACAAGCAAGAAAACTGAGAAATAGAGGTTAGTTATCCAAAAATCTTATGGAGAAAAACTGAAAAAAACTTCATTTTTAACGACTCGATCACGTCACCGCTCTGATGCCACGTGTAATATGTAATGGTACCTTAGTTACATTTTCCGGATATAACGTAAAAGGATAATAAACAAAAAAGTGCCAAACATACTTGATTTTCTATAACTTCAAATGAGCTTTCCGAAGCCGAAACGAGCATGAATCCTCTGTCGTCTTTACAGGAACTACTCACTAGGATGTGGTTAACAATTTTCTACAAGTTTCTCAAAACGTAAGTTCTCTTAACAGGTCAAAGAATCCTTATGTTTATGAATGACATGAGCAAGTGCAGGATACCTTAACCTTTATATATAGCTTCTATATCAGACTTCCCCATCACAGGCTTGACATGGGTCTAGTCCAAATTAATCGGGATCCATTTTTTACCTAAAATTTGACCCATTGATTTAGATCATTTATTGGGACACTTAATTATCTTTATCCATATCAAATTACGTAACTTAATCGATAAGTTATTTGAAAAACCAAAAATGCAATTAAATGCTTCCAACTTTATGGGAAAAATAAAAATATCCAATTTAGCATTTATATATGTACATATTGATAGGGTTAATCTAGTTGCCAGTATATGATTATAAGAATATCCCTATATTCATAACACTCCCTCCTTGAGTTGGTCCATAAATGTCAAAACATACCAAACTTGTTACAAATGCTTTCCCTAGAATGACTTTGAAAGACTAGGTGAACAAATAAGCTATTTGACCACTTAAATTAACAAAAGCTACAAGTTCTCCTATTAGTAGATTTCACGAACAACCTGACGATCAATCTCGAATTTGCTTGATTAGCTCATGAAATCTGTGTTTGATGCTATGTATATATGATATTGCTTAATTATAACACTCTATTTTTATTGATGTCAACTAGGCTTCTCTAATTTCTACAAGTAAAAGTCTTACCCATGGTAACTCGTATGTGAAAAGAGCCACGACGCCTTCTTTTTCTTCCTACAGCTCAAACTTGCTATCTTTGGGCCTCTTTCTCTTCCTTATAATGCTCCAACTCTAGCTCTAACTCCTTCTTCCTCATTCTTCTACACTCTCCAATGATGGTTAATCTGCCTCTCTTTTCCCTACATCCATCCCCATTAATCTTTAGCTCTCAGTTCTCATTTCCGCTTCTTTTTAAGCCTCATTTACTTGCTTCTTTCCTAGCCCTATACTTTTTCCTCTTCCTAGATCTTAACTTCATTTCCACTTCTTTTCCAGCCACATTCACTTGCTTCTTTTCCAGCCCTCATTTTTTTACTCTACTTAGCTTTCAACTTCTACCTCACTTCAAACAACATATGCTTGCTTCATCTTCTTCACAAATATCTACCTTCTCTCCCTTCCCAAAAGCTTATGTCCTAACTGAGCCCTTTTTTAGTTGCTAGGGGTTATTTCTCATTTCCTACAATCTACTTTAACTTTATTGCCTCATTTGGTAACCACTTTTTAAAACTTTTTCCTAAAACTGTTCTACATTTTTTTTCTGCCTACTAACCATGCCTGCAGTTGAACCTCCTACCTTTTCTCCCTCTAATTTTCCATTGTTACCCTCCCTCTCTTTAGCTACCTCCAAGTTACCTGAAAAGGGTTCCTCTTCTTCCTTTGATCTCAAGAAGAGCTGGAAATAAGTGATAGCTGATGAAGGAGATACTGAGCTATATTATTCCCCCCAAGAAAGACCAAGGAAGAGTCATTTTTTCGTCAGATCTAGAAGTCCTACAAGAAGGAGAAAAGACCCCCTTTTTGTAAAAGTGGGAAACCAATACTTGGAAGAATAAAGGATTGTTAGAGGTATTGATATTGAGAAAAATTTATCGTTATTTACCTTTTCCTCCAAAGCTCAGGCTCTTAGAGTCCTGGAAGAAGGACCTTGGCATGTGATGAACCTTTCATTGTTTCTCCAAAGCTGGCAACTGAGGTTCTAACCTGAAATAGAAAAACTAAAATTAGTTCATTTATGGGTTAATTTGTATAATGTTCCATTAGAATATTGGACTACCAAGGGCTTTAGTATGATTGCAAGTTATTTGGGGTAGCCTTTATGCATTGATGAAAATAAGACAAAAAGGAAAAGGTTAGGCTATGCTCGGCTATGTATTACTATGGATATCTTTAAGGATTTGCTATACCAAATTCTCATTATGAGGTTAGGCTTTAATGGAGCATTACATGAAGATACTGACACAATGGACTACTATTAGAAGCCTTCTTTGAAGCTACAAGGAAAAAGGTGGATACTAGTTGGGAAAATCTTCAAGAAAGGGAGCTATATAGAAGTAATAGGTCTAGATCAAGATGATAAGGACGGAAATGATGAACAGTTAATATGTCAAAATGTGTCCTAAGAAAAACCAGTCATAAGGGATCAAAATTAGATGGATAAGGCTGGAAATGAGGAGTTGAAACCAAGTCACAGTGTGTCCAAAGTTAATCTAGCACTTATTGATTTAGATGTGGTGATTCAGCCTAAGAAGAAAGTGGAAACAAGCACTACCAAAGAAGATCCTAAAGAAGGCATGCCAGTTGTACATGAGGGTGAAAAAGGTGATGATATGGAGGCAACCTCATCCCTTTTAGCGTCGAGCAATGCTGAAGAGAAAGAGGCTACAAAACAGTTACTAGTGTCAAACAAAGGAAGGGTACTAGGAGTAAAGGCCAAATCTCCAAAGCCATTTCTTTATGATTGTAGTTTGGAATGTTAGGGGCTTTCATTTCCCCAAAAAGCTCTTAGCCTTAAAGGATTTTTTGGCTAAGGAAAACGTTTCGATTTTCACTATTTTGGAAACAAAAATCAGATCAAAAAATCTCAAATATCTTAATAAGTTAGGTAATAAGTAGCGGTTCCTCTCTAATCATCCAGTTCATGCTTATGGCAGAATTATTGTTAGGTTTGATCCCCAAATAGTAGACATTAAGATGCTAGAAATAGAGATGCAGGTCATGCACATGAAGTGGTATTTTGTTGAGTAGAATACATCTTTTTTGCCACGGTAGTGTATGATTTTAACCATATTTTTCAAAGGAAGGATCTTTGGGAGAGCTTACTGAGCTTCCAAAGAAAAGTGGTAGGTCATTGGCTCATTTATGGAGATTTTAATTCTACTCTCTATAAAACAAAAGCAAAAGGACATTTTTTGAAAGAAATTACTCTATTGATTTCAAGGATTGCATTGATCAGTTAGGAGTTCTAGACCTGAAGGTGATTTGTCATTTTTTCTCTTGGAGTAATAAGCAAACTAATGGATGGTATCTCAGAAAAAAGTTAGACCGAGTTATGGTCAACCAAGAATGGTTACAACAATTCCTAGAAAGTAAAACCTCTTTCTTAGACTCTATGTTTTCGGGTCATACCCCAATGACTATAGATATTTGTTCCTAAAGGTGAAGCGTTGCCATCCTTTTAGATTTAACAACTATTTGGTTGATGTAGAAGGATTTCAAGATTGCTTGAGGGAAGGGGTGACAGCAAATGTAAATGGCACTCTCCAATTCAAATGTATTCAGAAGCTTAAATTAATCAGAGAGGCCTTAAAGATACTAAAGAAACAGATCGGGGAGAAAACTTTTCAAGCTATATCAGTAGCTAGATACATGTTATCCCAAGTACAACATACTCTTTCCAATAACCCTGGGGATAGTTCCCTCTTATCTCGGGAGAAATCTACACTATTAAACTATTTGCAAGCTTTAAACAATCATGCTAGTATTACGCAGCAGATGGTCAAAGTTAAATGGCTTAAAGAAGGTGACAAAAATTTTAAATTCTTCTTTAGCTCAATAATTTCTCGAGAGAACTATAACTCTATAAAGAAAATTACCATGCCAGGCAGAAGGAAGATAAGTACACATGAGGATTTGCTAAAAGAAGTTAAGAGTTTCTTCAAAGATTTCTATATCTCTCAAAATACAACTGTCCACACTCAATTCTTGGAATTTGTTATTCATAACAAGCTATCCAATGAAGAGAAAACTTTACTAACTAGAACTATTGAAGATTCGGAAATAGAGAAGGTTGTCTTCCAAATGAATCCTAAAAAGGCTCAGGACCTGATGGTTTCAATAGGTTCTTTTTTCAGAAAGCATGGCTTGAGAATGGCTCGATGGTGTAAGCAGTTGTCAAATAATTCTTCTCTTCAGTAATTCTTTTAAAGGAAATTAACAAAACCTATCTCTGCTTAGTCCCTAAACTAAGCAATCCAGCATCTTTGGAGGATGATAGGATTGAATTACCTTATATATTCTTATGTATTTTCATTTGATTTCAATCCTATTTTCAAGATAAAATGTTTAATTTGTGTTCAATTTGCGTTGATTACTAGGTTGGATATGTTGATATATATTTGAGACCAAAAAGACAAGATATTCTAAAGAAAATTGGAGCACAAATGTTTAGCAAGGAAAAGGCACAAAATAAAAAGAGATTATGGTTTGATGGCGCAGGCGACTGTGGAGGCATAGTAGACATGAGTGAAACGCTTACGTTGGGCGTTGTGCGCTACGTTAAATGCAGTGTCCCAAACGCACAGAAGAGTAAGTTTTAAAGGAGCTAGCAAGTTTTATTTATCTAATCAATATACAGGGGTGGCGTGAAGCAGTATGCTGGACATGCAATAGCTAGGTGTGGGCGTAGGGAGTTGCAGCTGGTCTAGAGAATAGAAGTGCATGAACAGTAGAAAAACACATCTTATTTGTCCCATCCAAGCTACAGTAGATGTAGGGAGATGTGGCAATGAGCTTGTGGGGCATATGGAGATGACCTACGGTTGGAGCATGAAAATAGGCATGGAAGGCTAGTTTTTCAATGCCGGTTCAACGGGATTATCGACACCAAGTCACTGTTTAGATAATTTTGGGATGAATGATCTTAATATGTTATTTTGATTGTTTTATTTCGAACCTATTGCTAAAACATTAATTGTAATCCGTAATTGTTACTTTTGATGTTTGTGAGTAGCATCTAATGATTGTTAATCGTTAGGAACAACATAGCTTAGGTTAGATAACCTAAACGTGTGAGGTTACTGCTTATATTGATCGTTTTTCAATTCATAATGTGACTGTCAAATTGAATCTAGAGATCGTATTCTAGGATAGTCGATAGTTAGGTTTAATTAATGATTACATCTTGATTAAATACAACCTAAGGGAAAACTGAGATTTGTATAGCGTTCTATTAGTCTCAAATCAATAGTCCGAAAAGAGTTGTAAAGACGTTAGAATGAAGGAAAAAGCTTGATCGTGTTTAGATCGAGATTGATCCTAAAACCAGACCTTATTTTTATTCGACACTTTTCTCATTTGCAATTGTCTGTTTTAATTTGTTTTCAATAGTTTACTTTTACTTTAATTTCTAAATTGTTTAAAATCCAAAAACCCCCCATATACTTTCCTTGCATCAATTAATTTTGTTACGAAAATTAACCAAACATTCCCTGTGGATTCGATCCTGACTCACCATAACTACAAATTTTAGTGTGCAAAGTTAAGTAAATTTTACAATGTGTTCAACACGCGCTGTCAAATTTTGACATCATTGCCAAAGAATGTGGTAGCTTAATTTTCAATTTGATTTTAGTTGGTATTTTATTAATATATTTGTTTATAATAATTCTTTTTGTTACTTGTTGATTTTTTATTATCCATTAGTGTTGGTGCATGGTAGTGACCAGATCTCCTCGTAGAGAAATTGAGCAATTTGATCCAGAGATCGAGAGAACATTGCGAGATTGTGTAGGGAAGCAAGGTCAACTTTGGTAGATGAATTGGAATCGGAACCTGAAGACACGATGGCAAATTCGAGAACTCTAAAGGAGTTGGCTGCACTCGATTTAACTCATAAACCATTAAGCATAACATTCTGAATTTCGCTGAACATGTTACCATTGAGTTAAAATCTGGATTAATTCATTTATTGCCTAACTTTCATGGCCTTGTAGGTGAGGATGCACATAAGCATCTTAGGGAACTCGATGTGGTGTGTTTGAGCATGAAGCCTCACGGGGTGACGGACGAGCAGATCATGTTAAGGGCCTTCCCGTTCTCACTCAAAGATGCAACAAAGGATTGGCTATTTGATTTATCAGCTAGAAGAGTGAATACTTGGTTGGAGATGAAGAGATTATTCTTAGAAAAATATTTTCCGATCTTAAAGACAGCAAGTATTCAAAATGAGATATGTGGTATTAAGCAACATAATGGGGAATCTCTTTACAAGTACTGAGAGCGATTCAAGAAGTTATGTGCTAGTTGTCTACACCACAACATACCTGAGTAACTTCTTATCCAATATTTTTATTAAGGATTGTTGCCGATGGAGAGGAGTTTGGTTGATGCGGTGAGCGGTGGGGCACTTTGTGAGAAGACTCCCATTGAAGCTAGGATATTACTTGAGCGGATGGCCGCCAACACCCAACAATTCAACACTCGCAATGATGTTTGGCGAGTAAATGAGGTAAGCACTTCATCCATTGAATATCGTTTAGATGAACTAACATCTTTTGTGAGATAGATTGCCGTTAGACAGGAACAAGTGAAAGTCTGCAGGATATGTTCAAACACGAGTCATCCAACTGATGAGTGCCCTGCGTTGCAAGAGGGGAGTATGGAGTATGTGAATGCTACAGGAAGGAACTTCCCGAACCAACACAACCCATACTCGCAGACATATAACCTAAGTTGGAGGGATCACCCCAACTTGAGTTATAGAGGGAACCGACATTCAAATTACTTCCAAAATCGGTCGTAAGGGGCACCAGGATTTCAACCAAGGCAACAAGGAGCATAGGGAGCTTCTTCTTCCAGTTCAGATGCATCTTTAGAAGAGCTTGTTAAGAATCTTGCTACTAACAATTTGTAATTTCAACAGGATATGCAACAATATCAACAAAATATGCAGCAGCAGTTGCAACAATTCCTACAAGAGACAAAAGCAAGCTAACAGAGCATGGAACACCAAATGAGTCAGATGGCAGTAAGGCTCAATCGCCTAGAATCGCAAGGTGAAGAATGTCAGCGCCATAACCCTGAGGGGTATAAAGGAGATTGAAGATCCCAAAAGAACCCCATCAAAGATTGCTACTGAGGAAGAGATTGACAAGAAATTAACAAAAGGAAAAAAATTTGTCATCGAGTACGAAGGTAAATTTTGAAAGTCCCAATATTACTAAAACTAACCCTCCACATTTTTCAAGTAGATTAACAAGACCAGATAAGGAGGACAAGAACAAAGAAATATTCGAGACTTTTCGAAAGGTAGAAGTCAATATACCTTTGCTCGAAGCAATCAAGCAAGTGCCAAGGTATGCCAAATTCCTCAAAGAACTATGTACATATAAGAGAAAA
>JANSVB020000091.1:2357197-2367675 GCA_025504935.2 Erythroxylum haughtii
ATAGTACCTTATATACGACGTGGATGTTAGGTTTAGGTCGTTATGTAGGTCTTTGTGTTTGCATGAGAGACTAACTCTTGTGAATGGGCCATGGATGCATAGATTGAATGTCTTGGGCCTAGGCCTAGCACAGCCGACCCGACCACTCTGCTTACTTTTGGCTTTGATTTATGAACAATTTGTTAATATGGGTCCTTCAAACTCATAGTGTACATTAAGTACATTATCAAAATTCTTGAAATTTACATCTAGAAAATAGCTTTTTTTGTACATCTTGGAAGAGCTTATATTGTAAATTGCTTACATAAGACTTGAATGCATAAATTATAAACCAGAAACAGACTCAATCAATTATAAGTTAAAAAGACAAAACACGAAAAAGTTAATCGAATGGAAAAGTTATAGAAAGTTAATTTCTTTTCGTTTCTTCCCTGAAAAGCAAATACGCATGCACACATTTACAAGAATATAGCAGCAGAATCCCTCAAGTTTAATTTTTTTGGATTATTGATCTTTCTTTGTCATCCATCAAATTTTCCTGACAAAACCTTCCATGAACAGAAAAGGGTATGTACGTATGATCATCAACTGGATGAGTACACCTGCGAAGAATCACGAGAACTTGAAATCCGACTGCTCCGGCGAGATCTTCCGATTCTGCTACTAACCTGACGAGCATAAGCAACAACAGCCTTAGCCCATCTCCTGATATCAGACTTCAACTTGTTAGAATCAATGTCCTTCAGGGACTTTCCTGGTTCCATAGATATCTCCATGAAAGGGAAGCATCTTTTGTGTTCATGTCGGGAACGCTTAGAGGTAGCATGATCGTTGAAGTCCTTGGCAGACTTGGATTTGTTGAGACTAGGAGCTCTCTTAACAGACATAAAGTGCAGTGTTCAGGTGCTTTAATTCTGAGCATTCAGTTATGGTGACAGATCATAAGTTTATCAGACACTCTTATACGAGGATAGAGAAGTCAACTCAGGCAAGTAACATAACATTCTACAAGGAACCTATATATGGTATTCCAATGCGTGTAACCAACTAATATCATTGAGTTGACTTTTCAGATAGTTTATTACTTCCGTTTTTGTTAACCTCTATGAAGAAGTGGTCATGAACTTTGTACGTAATAGGTATGGAATCTATATGATTATAAGGATGGTAAGCCAACCCAATTTGGATTTGTCCTAGTCCGAGTCAATGAATTAAAAATTAAGTTAATTGAGTTTGAGTTAAATGTAAATTGTAAGAGAAATCAGTAAAGTTTTTTTTATAGAATTTTTCTGAGAAGAACTTTTCTAAGAAACTAGTCATTTGGATGTCATTTAAAAAAACTTTTAAAAAAGAACTTCATACACTAGACAATTTGGCAACATAAAAATAAAAAATACTTAGAACAACTAATAAAGTTACACTTTTGTGACTAAAGATTACTATTTCGAATCACATAAATAGTCTCTTTATAAAATTAAAAAATGTTAATTATAATTGATACTTTCACTCAACCCTTGCAAATCGGAGAATCTTATTTACTGAATTTGTCTTTTATTAAAATATCCTTGTTTCGAAATTTGGTTGAACTTCAAATTTGTCTTACTCAAAATGAGTCCATTATCATTTTTACTTATGAATCAAATGATTAGAAGTAAAGTGTTTCTTAATATTACGCCAGAAAATGACAAATATATATATCATTATAAAAATGAACATGTTTTTTAAAAATGAAAATCTCTTTTTTCATATATATTCTTTTAATATATGTTAAATTTCTGTTTTTTTAAATTTGATAATTTAATTTTTATAAAATTAAACTTGTAATTTGATTCTACATCATTGTTGAGAAAAAACTTATATATCAAATAAATACTATCTTTCCAATATGTTGCATCAACCTAATTTTAGATGCTTAAACCCAAATTTACTTTCAAAGAAATCATACTATATCATTTTGCAGTTAGTTGTTAATCAATACTTAATTAGAAATTAAAAGGGTAGTTACAAAGTATGTTGTAGGATATTTATTTATTTGGGTCTCTAAACTTTGTTATTTAAGTTGTGCCTTAAGCAATAGAACATAAAGCGGTTCTTAGAAAGAAGGACTTGTTCAAATTCTCAACATTTTGATATCTCCTAACTTTTTGATGGTCACAAAATTCCTTGAATCTCATGCAAAAACCAAAAAAGTTAGTCATTTCCAAGAAATTTGGTTTTTATCTTAATTCATTTTTTTCAATATAAATTATAAAATACTACTAAATAAATTTTGGAATATGCAATAGGGCAACCATCATCTTTCCTCACACTGGATATCTATGATCTTAATCAAGCTAGATTTCATGTCTTAATTTCTAATTTTTTAAATTAATCAAATTAAAAGGTCTTGCATTATTTTTTCTTACAAAATGAATGAAAATGCAATATCTACTTCTTTAAATTTAGGAAATATAATACTTAGGTATTTATTTTACATTTAGTATATATATTTTAAAATGATCCATTTTGTTAACACTTGTCACCGTCGTAGTGGCAATAGAAACAACCAATAAATACGATTCTAAATAAAGATGATAAAAAAGGGTTTGATTCAATTGAAATCAAGTTGATTGAATTTTGAATTCAATTTCTATTTAGGATAATCGATTTTATCCTATTTAAACAATTTAAAAGTTTAAAATTTTCTTAATTGACTTGAAAATTGATGTCATTTTTTTCTCAATTCAATTAAGATTTTGGATTATTTGAATTCAGTTGGACCAAATTTGAACCGAATAAAAAATTGGACTCGAATGTTCAAATTATTGGCATCCCTATTTTGAAATAAAAATAACACATAGCAATAAACTATTTTTAGTAGAAAAGATAAATTTATGAATATATGAACTAGACATTACTAACACAAAAAGTCAATAATCTAATAATCAATAAAAACAAAATACAATCAAAGAATGAGGAGTAATATTCTTGTTTTTTACATGCAATGAACCAGGGGCTAGGTTATGTATTAATCTGGTGTAAATTGAATTCCGTTACGCGGTTAATGTTAACCATTCTATATAGGATGTGATGGTGTATGCTTGGCATTAAACTTTCCGTGTAAATTCGATGATAACAAGATGAAACATATTGGAACTTGCCACTTGTTTAATCTATATTGAAATGAGATCTGTGAGTTGCTTAATTTATCGACCTGTTTGCTTTCCCAGACTAGAAGATATTGGAACTTAGCACTTGTTTACTCTTGAAGATGCTCCCTTGAAGGATTGAAGAAGGCTCCTCTACTGCACAACCTGTTGAGCGTGACTGATGGTTGAGGCCAAATATCAAGCACTTTGGGTACTGTTCACGTCTGCTGTAATACAAGGGGAAATCTGCTGCACTGCACTTCTTAAACTCCTCCTCTGTTCTTAACTTTGTACTCTGCTGAATGTATAATGTATGAAAATTGGAACTTTGATTCCTCACAAGGATCTGTATATGTATGGTTAAAGGATGTTTATGTGAAATGAATTGGATGTTGTGTATGGATGGATTTTGCTCTCACTCTTATATGCTGAAATCAAAGAACTAAACTTCTGGTTTTCTTTCCAGCAAAACAGAAACTACTACTGCTATTTGTTAACTTCTAACTTGCTACTGAAAACAAAAAACAAAATGCTCAACTTCTAAACTTGCTGCTGGAAAATAAAACAATGTAACAAGGAAAAGAAACTTGAAAGAAAATGATCTTGTATTGAATCTGGAAAATGGTATTGAGTCTTTGTATTGATGAAGGTTTTTCTCTCCTTTTCCCTCATACATACGAAAATGAAGAGAATGAGCTTTATATTAGCTCTACAACTTGCTATTACAATTAGAAACTAGAGAACAAAAACATAAACTGATGGGTAATGACTAGATAGTACCGACTTTTCTAGATTTGGCAAAACACAAAAAGTAACTTTCTTTGTCTTTAGCATAACTAAACTAACATTGGAAAAAGCTAAAACTTGTGCAGTGGGGAACAATAATAATTCTTTTGATTCTCCAACACCAAAAACTGACATGTAAATTTGATTGTCATTTGTGGATTAACACTAAGCTTGATTT
The DNA here is from genome assembly GCA_025504935.2 of Erythroxylum haughtii. Classification (NCBI taxonomy): domain Eukaryota; kingdom Viridiplantae; phylum Streptophyta; class Magnoliopsida; order Malpighiales; family Erythroxylaceae; genus Erythroxylum; species Erythroxylum haughtii. The sequence goes on from JANSVB020000091.1 coordinate 2,361,290, forward strand.
TGCTAATTAAACTTCTTGAAATTTTCTTCAACCTTCTGTTGATTTTTCAACTCTGCACTTCTGGTTACTTCGTGCCTGGTTACTTCCTTCTAAGTAACTAACTGGAATCCTCAACTTCTGCTGTGCACCTGATGAGCTTGCATCTTTCATTTTTCATTCTCTTCTCTGCCTTGTGCTTCTTTCCTCTGATCTTTTGCTTCATTTGCTTGATCCATACATTGTTGAATTATGCTTGGGATCATCAACTCCAATTTTCACCTATATTTGAACTCTTTTAGTTTTCTCTTCAACTTCTTCTTCTTCCTCACCTTCACTATGATTGCAAGCTTCTCCACTAATTTCAATACAACAGGTTGCATAAAACAACACATCTCATTATCTCAACAATGAGGTCTCTCAAGGTATTAAAATAATAATAAAATAAACAAACAAAGTTAATTGTCACTCGAATCTCCAGCAGATGGATTTAAGATCAGCGTCTGCATATATTTAAGGAGAAATGCAGAAATATAAATTCATGAAATGGATTTACGGTGACAACACAAAGGTCCTCAGGCTTCTAGTTTTTCCTAATTATGTCGTACATGTGTAATTTCAATTTTAAGACATCCGATTAATTTCTGCGCAATCACAGATGTGTTCAACAAGTTTAAGGATGAAAAAGGTAATTTCATGGAGTCCCTAGGGAAGGACATCAAGGGAATGCTAAGTTTGTACAAAGCTTCACATTTTGCTTTTGAAGGAGAAATTATCATGGACGAGGCCAAGGCATTCGCGAAGTTACATCTTAAAGATCACATACAAAACACAAGGGAATGCCAGGCAGAACAAGTGAATCACGCATTGGAACTCCCGTCCATTCGTAGAGCACAAAGACTGGAAGCTCGGTGGAGTATTGAGGCATACAGTAGAAGTGAAGATGCTAATCAAGTTCTGCTCCAACTTGCTGCAATTGATTTCAACAAGGTACAGTCTATACTTCAGGGAGATATTCGAGACGTGTCAAGGTAAGACAGACCGAGAACAAACATTCAAAATGTTAATAATATGATATGAGGTGATTTGATTCAACTGATTCTTTTTTTTTATATTATTCATCATAAAGGTGGTGGAGAGGTATGAATCTGACGAGCAAACTAAGTTTTGCCGGAGACCGAGTGATGGAGTCTTTCTTTTGGACAGTTGGAATGATATTCGAACCTCAGTACAGTTACGCTCGCAAAGAACTAACCAAAGTAGTAACATTCATAACAATTATCGACGATGTATATGATGTTCATGGTACTGTTGATGAATTGGAATTGTTTACTGATGCTGTCCAGAGGTAATAATCCAACTAAAAGACATTCTTTACCTTGTTCAGTTGGTAAATAAAATAACTTCTGCTAATCTAATTTTCCTGCAGATGGGACGTAAATGCAATTACTACTCTCCCAGATTATATGAAGTTGTGTTTCTTGGCTCTGTATAACAATGTCAACGAAATGGCTTACCATGTCCTAAGCGAGAAAGGAGAGAACATTCTTCCCTACCTAACAAAAGCGGTAAATTAAGCTGTAGTTTACCTTCTTTCTTATTGTCATTAGTTCAAGTAATGTTTTTTGTTAAGGTATATAAGGTGCCATTCGTTTTTCGTTTCAGTGGGCTGATTTATGCAGAAGCAAAGTGGTTATAAAACAAATACACCCCAACATTTGAGGAATATCTGGAAAATGCATGGATGTCTTCATCAGGGCCTCTTCTATTAGTTTATGCAAATTGCTTACTAAGTGAAAATATCACAAAGAAGCAGCTTGAAGGTTTAGAAAAGTACCATGATATCTTGCGTTGGCCTTCCACCATCTTTCGGCTTTGCAATGATTCGGCTTCATTATCGGTAATGTTCTTTTACACTTGTTAAATGCTGTCTAATATCTCAAGTAGGTGATTGACATGTTTATCTGCGTGGTAATAAAGGCCGAAATTGAAAGAGGAGAAATTGCAAAAGCTATTTCCTGCTACATGAATGACAATGGTGTCACTGAGGAAGTCGCTCGAGAACATCGAAGAAATTTCATCCATGAATTTTGGAAGAAGATGAACGAGGAGAGACTTGATGAGACTTTGTTCCAAAGACCTTTCATTGAAACAGCTGTTAACCTTGCTAGAATCGCACATTGCGTCTATCAGTACGGAGATGGGCATAGCAGTCCAGATAACCAATCAAGGAAACGAGTCCTATCTGTGATCCTTGAGCCCGTTTCATGTGGAAATATATAAGTTATCCTCTTTTTCTTTTAAGTTTCATCATGTATGAAAGATGAAAGAAAAGAGGAATAGGATAAGAGAATTTATAAATTTGTATTATGTATGGTTGTATAGTGCTTATCAATTTATAGGTACAAAATTAGGCTACTATTAAGGTTATAATATGTACATTAACATTTCCCCTCAAACTTAAGATGGTAGAGAATTTATAAATTGGAGTATGGAAACTAGGTTGTCAAAACGTTGAGCTGTATGAGCTTTGTGACTATATCAACAATCTGATCTTAAGAAGTGATGGAAACGAGACTACTTGTGCCATAAGATATTTGATGATGCACAAAGTGATAGTCATTATGTTTCGTGCACTCAGTATTGACTATTTGGATAATATTGTGATTAGCACAATGGAGCATTCTAGCTGAGCAAAAGGAGAAACCCATATCTTTAGTGCTTTATTGAGAAATTATAGTTTGCTTTTTTATATGCTAGAAAATTAAGGAGGTTTTAAGGAAGAAGCATTAACATGTGGTGAAGCATATGTTTGTGGGATCTCTAACCCACTTATCATTAGAATAAGCTTTTATTTCAATAGTATAATCATTTGAGAAGTGAAGATCATATAACAAGGTACCCTTGATATAATAAAGAATGCGAAGGACAACTACAAAGTTAGTTGTTCGAGAAGTTGACATAAATTGTTTGACAATATGAAATGAATATGATATATTAGGACGAGTGATGCTAAGGTACACATGACTTCCTATTAGTTGATGATAGAGAGTAGCATCAGCTAGAGGGGTACCATCAATAGTTCTGAAATGAGCATTTGTTTTAATTATAGTGCTACAAGTTTTTTCATTAATGAGTTGCGCACAAGAGATAAGTTTAGTGGTATACTTGATTTGAGATAAATAATACCTAAAGGAGTTATAAATGACTTTGAGGCCTAGGAAGTAACTCAAAATCCATATCTTTCATCTTAAATTGATGCTTAAGAAAGGTTTTAAGATCTTGAATGCCTTGTAAATCATCTCTGACAATGATCATATCATTCACATAGAGAATGCATCCTATGGTAGTCTTACCAATGAATAAGGCATGATCATAAAAGCTAGACTGAAAGATAAACTGACATATTGTAGAGCTGAATTTGGCAAACTAAGCCTTAGGAGCCAACTTTAAACAACATAAGGACTTGTGAAGACCATATACTTTACCTAGTTGATAGTCATTACTAGGTGGAGGTTGTATAGATACCTCTTTAGAGAGATCTCCATTTAAAAAGCCATGTTTGACATCCATCTAGAATAACTGACACTTTTTTAGTTAAAGTAATAGCTATGAGGCTATGCACTAAAGTGAGATAAGAAATAAGAGCAAATGTTTATTTATAAGGAATAACATATTCTTATGTGAATCCTTTTATTGCAAGTTTGGCTTTGTATCGGTCAATAAACCATTTGCTCTAATTTTGATTTTATATTAACTAAATATTTATTTGAAGGTAAGTCAACCATGTCCTATATACAAGTACTACTTTAGGCTTAAAGTTATATTTTTATTGCTTTTTGCTAAAGAGGATTAGCACAAGCCTCGCAATAAGTGCTAGGTTCACAAAAAGAAATAAGAGTAAAATAATAATGGTAATCATAAAGAGTGATACTATGATGACAAACTAGATTTGATTAACGAAGAGGTAATGGTTGAGGTGTTACGAGTAGAGAAGAGGAATTATTAGTTTCCATAGGTAGAGCATATTTAAGGACTGAGGCTTAAGGTTAGAGACTTCCTTTAGAAGATGGAAGACCCACAATAGAATCATCTAGAAACAAATTGATGAAAGGGTCTATAAAAAAAGTAATATGAATAGTGGATTTGAAATTTGGATATGGAAGAGAACATTTAATGTTCTTAGAAAGTAACATGACAAGATACTTAAAGTTATTTGATAATATCATCATAATAACGATATCCTTTGTATTTAATTCTACACCTTAAGAAACAACATAATCAAGCTCTTGGTTCTAATTTAGTATGTTTATAATGTTAAAGAAGAACAAAGCAGGCACAACCAAAGACCCTAAAATTATGATTATTTATGATTTAATGATAAAGATGTTTATAAGGAGAAAGATTACTTATGACAGGAGAAAGGATTCTATTTAAAGTGTAAGGCAACTTCTCCTCAGAAGGTTTTAGGAGAAGAGGATGAAATGAGGAGAGCTTGAATAGTGTCTAAGATATATCTATGTTTATGCGACCATTTTGTTTTGAGATACTTGTACAAGAATGTTAAACAAAAGTTCTATGTTAAAGTAACTCAAATAAACATTGATCTTTATATTCCATAGCATTGTCAATATGAAAAATAAATGGACAATAATAGTTTTATCTCCCTACTTAAGCCATTTGAACTTTTAGTTTTTGTTGTTCTCAATTGATCTCCGCTAAAATGTTTGTTTCTTAAGTTAGTTAAAGATCCCATCATACTTATTCTACTTCTTTTAGTGTTATTTTTATCTAAGGATAGAGGTTTAATTATGAAATTAGATAGTAAGCTCAAGCTCTTTCTTGACTAATATTCTAATGGGACATTATTGAAGATTGGGTTGTTTGTAAAAACATTATTGCTTAAGTTGATGATTAGTCGATCATATGAATCAGGTAGAAGTTTGACATGGTCATATGGCCATATTATATAGCTCAATGATGTAAGTAAAGAGAATAAAGTAATCAAATTATTAATTTTCTTTGTAACTAAAGTAGATTCTAACATCCACATAGTGTAAATTTCCTACTAAGGAAACTTTTATTATGGAATGACTTGACTTAGAACAATTTTATGAGATGATTTTATATCTCTTTTATTGTTTTCTTCTCCTCTAGACTTGACAAGACTTCATTAACTAAAGCTAGATGAATATTTGAAATAGTATTTGTGTCCATTTGATTCCATTTGGCATCATTTATGTAGGCTATTAACCTTCCACTAATGTTAAATTATCATTTTGTGAGGATAGCTTTCATCTTCAACTTTCACAATGAGAAATTATTCTTATTGAACTTCTCAAGTTAAAGAAATAGCTCATACTATTTCACATAAAGAATAATTATATATATATGAATAATACATAGTACCTTTAAAATTTAAACAATATATAACTTATTTTCTAATGCAGAGGATCCCTTTTCAATGACAACCATAGAGCATGTAAATAAGTAGATATGAACACCTTAATTAGGATCTTATATCACTTATTGGAATAACAAGGAAAATAAAGTAGGATAACAACTCAATTAATATTGAAAGAAATATAATACATACAATATAATTAAGAGTAGAACTAAGGTTTACATTACAATTTCTCACTGAAAAAGAATTTATAACTTAGATAATATAAGATGAAATCCTTACAACCTCTACTTGTGGATACTTGAATTTTTCTCTTGATGCTTGGAACAAGTAGATGGATGGATATTTATAGGTGAATCGATTAACTATAGCCATACATTGTAATTTGCTCTAATTATCATTCATTCTATTATTTACTTTTTACCATAAATTATTTATTTTCATCTAGATATTTTTGTGAATAATTTCTAGATATTTGCGTGAATAATATCTATATATTTTGTTAATAATATAAAATATATTTTGTGAAAGTATCTAGATGCTTTTTTCTTAAAGTAAGTCCACTCATGGATGAGATAATTATAAAATGTTTCAAAAGAGAAACTTGTAAAGGTTGGAGTTGATAAACATTCAAACTAAATTACAAACTAGTAGGTAACAAATAAATTATCAAATTTTTGTTAAGATACATCACATTATTAGAACTATAGCAAAGAAATTAATAATAACAAAGTATGGTCAATCTTTTTGAACCTATAGCTATACGGTCTCGATGTCTAACTTATATTCCTTGTATGATTTCCCTAACATGATAAGTTTAATAATATGAATAGAATCCACTAGTACCAACAATTAGTCACAATCAAACATGAGAGATAGATAATTATATATATATATATATACAATTTGTTGGACCAATGGTGGTTGATAAATTAAATCCTTTTATGTTTTGATAATAATAAAATGTATAGAATTGATTAAGAAATTATTTCAGGTGTTGTAATTT
>JANSVB020000091.1:2373462-2389934 GCA_025504935.2 Erythroxylum haughtii
AAATACCCAACAACAGATTAAGAACCATTAAGACAAATAGATCAGTCTATTCGTATAAACATACCTGGTTCTCAACAGCCTTAGCCATTCGCCGGAACTCCTTGTTCATGACAGACTTGTGAAGGAGAGCAGAAGGTTTGTTCTGTTTCTTGGTCTTGGTAGTAGCCAAGACCACAGACAGGTCTTTGCCACCAGCCTGAATGCTTACTGTCTTTTTGTTAGCCAACCCTACACATTTAACCCCACAATCAAACCATCGATTTCTTACACAAACACAAAAATCTCATAAACCCAGATCAGCAAACATAAAAAGCTTCAATCTTCACACATAGCAAAACAAGTCATTCCAGTTCCGCAGCCAAAATAAAAATAACCAACCAAAACAGTCATACATTTCTTCAATAAAGAAAAAATACACACACAAACCAAGAACAACCCATGCGTGCGTATAAAGAAAAAAAGAAAGCTACAGAGAGTGAATCACCAGAGTGCTTGTAGGAGTTGAGGTTATAGAGATTGTTGGGCTCTTTACTGAACTGAACTTTGGCATTTCCTCTACCGAACTGCTTCACGAGAAAACAGTTGTTTTTCTTCACTATCTCCCACACCAACTGCCCCGGCGCCGTTGTCATTTTTATCTCTCACCGTCCGCTCTCTCTCTCTCTATCTCAGCTTCTCTGAGAGTATACGACTAGAACAAACTAGCTATAACGAGACGGAGATATGAGAGTTTGCTAGATTTTATAGTAAACCCTAATCTGAATCTTGTCGAGCACAATTACTAAAATGTCCTCGTTAGTGTATTCTCGGTTTGGATCAGTTGAACCCAAGAAATGAACATTGGGCTTTGTCTTCTCTCTTTTGTGCAAATTCTTTCTTTCCTTTTAATCTGAAAAGTAAATTATTATACTAATAATTCAATAATTTTAGTCCAATTAGCATATTTATTTAATACACTTTTTTTCTTTATTCCATTATTGGCATATATATTTAATTTAGTTAAAGTTGACAAATTAAACCCAACTCGATTCGACCCAAAATTAATATATCAAATTACATATTATTGAGTTTTTTTATAAAGCTTAAATTTGAGAGTCGACTCGATTCAACTAAAACTTATTAGATAAAATTAAACTAATTAAAATGACTTAAACATCTATAAAATTTAATTAAATTTGGTAATTTAAACCTAATTCTTCTCAATCCAAAATAAACATATTAAACTTGAGTTCACAAAATAAGGGTCAGCTTGACCTAACTAGAGTCGGTTAGGTGCAATGATATTGTTTTGATTTAATTGATTAAAATGACTTGGAACATTTATAAATTTTAGTTAAATTTGATAATTAAAACCTGACTCAGTTTGACTTAAATCAACACATCAACTCAAGTTTGCCAAATTTTGAACATGATTCGAGTAAGAGCATTGGTTCGGTACAACCCGAAATATTTAGAAAAAATAATATCGTTTAAATTTAAATGACTAAAAAGACATTTTTAAAATTATAAATTAAAATGAAATTATTTTAATTAATAAAACTAATTTGTCACTATTTTGATCTTGACCTAAACCAAATTAGATTGAGTTCAAATCCAACTTGACCAATTATCATCTTTTTTTTGTTATCTAAAAGGTGTCTTAAGATGATCTTAATTATAAAAAAGTATATTTAAATTATTTATATCCAAATTAATCTTCGCTTAAATAAGATAAACCTTTTATGGGAGGCCAAACTTTGCCGAAAACACTCATAATCTATAGTGTGCATGCCAAACTACCTTCACGTTGTTTTGCGGAACAACATCAAATCATTGACAGAATCCGAGGGCTTCACCCATATGCCAACGGATTTTGCATTGAATCACATGTAAGCTAACGTGATATTTAATCCAATCCAAGTTCAATTTCTAACAAATCATTGTGGACCAATATAAGTCAGCTCAATGCACTTGCAAGTTGCCAACAAAACCAACAGCCCATCTTCTTCCTCAAGTGGACTAGACTGTTCTCAAAACATGTGATTCAACGGCTTTCACTAGTAACTAGAGATGACAATTATACCCGAACCCAACCCGATAAATACCCGATAAAATTACTCAAACGAGGATAAATATGAAGAGCAATTTTTTACCCGTGGGGCAGGTATGGAGGGTTAGCAAAAATACCTGTCGGATATCGAGGCGGGTATGGAGATACCATCCCCTATACCTGTTATATAGTAATTACAATTTTGCCATTATATATATATACATACAAACCCAGCAATTAAATAAAAATAAGCTTATTTAAATTCAATATATATGTATGAATGTAGCATGAAAATTTAAAAGAAAAACAAATAGCCCATTCATATTAAATAAACTTATCTTAAAAAAAAAAAAAAGAGGCGGGTAAACGGGTATCCGATTGGGGTCAAACCCCAACGGGTACGAATATGAGGGTGCCAAAAAAATACCCGACGAAAATTGAAGCGGGTATGGAGGTGGAGGCGAGTTCATGAGACGGGTATGCGGTACGGGGGATGACATACCCGCCCCGTTGCCATCCCTACCAGCAACAGACCTACAGGTAGAAACAGGCACACAAAATGTTCCAGCTCCAAACCATTAGGAACCTTTTCACGTAACAAAAATGGCAATGGAAAGTAAGAACAAAGATCAGGCTTACACGTAGAAACAGGCACACAAAATGGCTACAATATTTGAAGCAATAAAACAAATGGTATTTGAGCTTGGAATAAATTACCAATCATGTTCCAACAAGTTGCCCAAAATTTAGGTTATCAGTCACCCACCTGAACCAACCTCATTCCATAGGCTACCTTGTATCAGGTAACAAGTGTACCTAATACCAATATCATCATCTTTACAACTCACCTAATGTTACATATGTACAAAACCAAAGCAGCTTTCATCTATTATCATTCTCGCTGTTCTTTCTACAACATTAAATTGGATTATACAGAAGGATTCTAACTTCAATGACAATAGCATAACTGAGCATGTTAGAATGAAAACTAAGCATAATAAACCTTCCCAAAAGGGTTGATCCATGTTCTGCAGCAGTACCGTGAAGGAAGTTCATGAGTTGTCTGAAGTTGAGGCACGCTGCTGCTGCTGCATCTGTCGTGCTGAACCATTCATTCCCTCATTTATCCTACTGAAGACTAATTTGAGGGGAATACAAGCTATAACTGGACCCTTGGGTTTCTCAACCACTGGTTTCTTATATTCTTCTTTATTACGAGTCAATGAAGACAGTTTTCTGATCTTTTTGGATAATAGTCCTGATTTCCTCAATTTAGCAGATTTACTAGGTGAAAATCTTGACTGCTTCGTAGGAATTCTTCCTGCTTCAGTTCGCATAACTGTATTACTTTGTTCAGCAACTTCCAGAACACTTTCATGAGTTGCATCACATTCACAGCTGGTGATTATCTCATCACAATAGCCGTCATCCAGAGGCTCAACAGTTAAAGGGCGACCAACGATGGCTTTACCATTTAATTTGCTCATGAGAGAAACCAGTGGAACATGTTGTGGCCGGTAGTTGGCTCTAACCTCAAGCTTGACATCAAAAAGTTTTGAAGCACTACGGCCGTTTCTCCCTGGAAAATCTGACGTCTCATACTTAGAATTAACTGTAAAGCGTGACTGCCGGAAAGGAAGTAATCTTTGGGGAGGCAGCGACGCATCCCCTGATGCCCCCCCTACTCTAGGTTCTGTTAGAGAAAAGGGCTTACCCCAATCTCCAATCCTGTCTAATCGATCTTCTGCAGAAGTGGATTTGACTTGCAAGTTGGAACCGAATGAAGCAAAGGTCCTTCTGTTACCATGACCATCAAATTTCTGATCGGAACCCTGAAGGAAACCATCCATTTGCCCTGCATCTGCTGAATAAGTATTGGCTTCATCATCCATGTCAACATAGTATCTCTCTCGTTTTCTGTTCTTATTCACATGTCTTGAATTCCTCTTTCCCTTTCTATGCCACTTTGAGGTGCCTTTCTCTATCCTTTGGCTGATGTTGCTAAAATGCTTTGCCGCTGAACTGGTAGAAGCAGATTCATTAATTCCCTCATTTTTTGAAGACATTGCTTCTGCTTGACTATTTTGACCAGATTGTCTCCTCAATCCATCAACTTGGTGCCTTAAAGATGAAGACAGCATGGGGGACATACCTGGAGAATATAAGCAAATCAGCAAATGGAGTAATGTTCCACAATAGTAACTACTTACACAAGTGTAAACATCAAATTTGCAGAAGTCTAATTACCACACCTGCGGTATGCTTTTCCTCCCCAACAAAAGGCACATCAAATAGTTTATCAGAAGAATCATTCTCTACTGAGCCTGGTAAGCGTGGTATATCATTCTCTTTCTTCACTTCGGGATTAACAAGGGAAGTATCACAGTCATTTTCACAAGGATTTAAAGAGGTACCGTTGTCACACGAAACACCATTGCTGTCCGAATTATTGTTGTTGACAGCTAAACATAAGCTTCTTTTAGAGTCATTAGAATCCACACCAGAAATCTTTCCATCAGAAAACCCCTGAAGAGAACCACATGAATTGGGAAGTTGGTCACACGTAACTGGAACAGAGACCATAGCTGTGCTCTCCAAAACTTTTGTCAACGGCCGACGACGGTTTTTTCTTTTTAAGAACTCGTTGACCATTGGAGTCTGAGATCTCTTTCTTTTGATAGATGAGTTCGACATTTTGTGTCCATTTCCAAAAGTGCCATTAGACATGCAATTCCCAGTGCTTGAATCTCCCACAGCCATGCCAAGGTCCTCAAGTCCTCTCATGCGCTTAGTCCCTTCTGTTCCATCATCCTCTGAGTCATTTGGCGTTCTTCTTCTCTTTCCCTGGTTTGTTTGCATCTTAGAAGCACCATTATGGTTTGGTTCCTCAAATGATATACCAGACTGGGATAATTCCAGTGCTGAACCAGAATCTGCACCAGACATGAAACTGGAGTCAGAATCAGAATCTGGATCATCAGAGCCACTCTCTTTGATAGTCATGTCTTCATCTTCTTTTCTCGAAAGAGACATGCTAGCTGATTCTTTGGCTAAATTACCATTCCCAGCACCTGAATCGTTAGTTCTGGAGAAGTGCACATTACCCTTGCCCAAGCGAGCATTCTCAATCTCAAGAGCATGGAGAATTGCATCTTCCCTCCTTGCATACTTCACTGCTTTCTTATTACCATTTGCAGCGGATACCTTTGCTTTTTCAATACATTCATCATATTCCCCGCATCGAAATGCTTTCACCCGTTTAGATTTTTCAAGATTATACCAGTCCCTATGACAACAACAACAAAAAAAAAAGCTTTTGTCAAATTTTTGTTCACAAGGACATAAAGACCCACTTGCATACTTCATAAGAAAATCAAGTTTCTTCACTAATATCACACTCTTGGAAAGAAACTCAATAAAGTTTAGAAGTACATTTACCAATGGGTAAAAGGAGCATTGTTAAACAGTAGTTAGTAGTGTTCCTCCATTTACTATTGATCAAACAGATTAAACCTGCAGATTGCATAGAGGAGCACAGAAGCATACTTTTATTCGTACATTTGCTTGTTTGTAATCTAACACAACCTGCATAAGGTGGATTACAATGTCACTCTGAACATTCAAAGAGCATAAAGTCCATTTACAATATGAACATTGCTCCAAAACCTAAACAATGCCAGTCTCCCAACCAAATTGGAACGTTCATCTATTCGCCAGTATCAACGGGCATAAGTTTCAGTAATGCAAGAAAAAGGGCAAGTGAGCATCCACATATTGATAAAATTCCCACACTATTTGATAGCCATCCAAACGCAACTTAAAGGTGCTGAAGAGCTTATCAAAGTTCAAAACACATCCTCACTGTCAAATCTAGAAATAAAAACTTCTATAAATAAGAATCAGGAAGCATGAAAAAGTAATCAGAAAAACCAATTCAATCATAAAAACATACTATCGAGGGTCAAAACCAGTAAAGAAACTAACTCTCCACAATAGCGATACAAGCACTATAAGACTCGTATCTCTCTCTTAACATAGCAAGTTAGAAACTTAGAACATATTCATAACTATAGACCAAAGAAACTGGAAATATGAATCAGTGACATTAGGATTTTCACTGTTCAGGTAAGGCTGCACCTTGGATAAGTTGTATCCTCACAAGAACAACCAGACCCACGCACACAAAAATAGGAACAATGTCGAACAGCAAAAGAACTAAACGCTTAAAAAAAGAAGAGGGTAATGAGCACTTACACGCTAGCATCCTCACGACCAAGAAGCTTAACCGGAGTGCCTGATCTCGGCGAAACCAAACTGCCCTCAGAAATCTCGTCAAGACCCATAATCCGACCCGGCCACCAAGACCCGTTTCTACGCCTAACCCAAACTAACCCGCCGACTGACGCATCAATGGCTTTGCCGTTGCTGCCGGGATCACCAGAGCTACCCATCTCCAAAAACCCCAACTCAGTTTTTCTTTTTAAAAAAACCCAAAAAGGCAAAAAGATAAAAGCGCAAAAAATCAATGGAAATTCCTTATTTTAATCAACCCAAGTGCCAAAAGTTCATGAACCTTGGTTCCATGGAACAACCCGATAAACCCTTTAAAACCTGAAACCCAAACGCAACAAGAAAAACCAAAACTCAGTCCAGAAACAAAAACCCAGTATTGCATGCAACACACCCCAACTTTATCACCAAAAAAAATGGGAAGACAAAATACCAAAAACCACAAACAAACAAGAAGCAGAAGAACTCAAATTGGAGGGTTTTGTGTAGGGAGAGAGATCTGGAAGAAAAAACAAGAAAAAGAGATCTGGGGTTGGTTCTTTTTTGCTTTTCTCGTTGATTTAAAGTAAGTAATTTTAAGGAAACTGCTTAGTACATCGTTCTAGGGCGCTAGTTTTAACCAATAATGGCTGTTGTTGGCAAAGACTTTCACAGCTTAGTACTTTCTTCTCAAAGATTTAAATGAACCCATGTAGAGCTGTTTCTTGCAGTGTACAAGTAGCGAAAGAGATGGAGAGAATGAGATGTGTCTATGGATCAAAATCGTACCTTTTGGTATCAAACTGGCTTTCAGAGAGTTTGTGAGGGAAAAAAGAGAGCTTTGGTTTTTTTTTTCTTTTTCAACAGAGAGAAAGAAAGCGGAAGAGAGAGAAGTGGGTTTTTGTGGAGTTTTATACATGCAACTTGCCATGTATGCAACATTAGGACCACGTCAGCATTTATAAATTGCTAAATTTATGTTATATAAATTTTATCACTTTTATCTTAATTTTAATCTTTAAAAATTATTTTATAATCAGTAGGTTAGAGGTCTACTTTTATTTTTAATTATTATTATTTTAAATTTCTTAATATATATATTTTGTAAAACAACTTTTCTACTCATTAAAAATAAGACTCATATTATAAGCCGTTCCTAAATTCTACATTTTACGGAAACTGTTACTAAGTAATTATTATTGTTATATTCGTTGTAGGTTTTATTAATATTTTTTTTTTGCATGCAATATTTTTATTAGTTGTTGTAGTTATTATTATTTATTATTTTTATTTTTATTTTTATTTCTCTCTCTTTTTTTTATATGGGTCATTTAGAAATAATTTTTTATTTATTAAAAATAAGATTATATATTATTAAAACCCTCTAAATAGGGATTTCCACTCAGTATTGTTATTGTTATGATATAAGGACATACCTTTCACTTAAATAATCATAATTACACAAAATTTATGTGATACTTATATATTGATTTTTTATTTTCAATTTCGGTGTCTTTCATTCTTTCCACTTTTTAAAAATAAAAAGTATTTAAATTTGATCAAAGTTATTTTAATATTGTGTTAATAAAACTATAAAGATAAGGTAAAGATAGATACATATTTGAAAATTTAGCTTATATTTTTATTTTATATAATTATTAAGTGATTATAATGTAAATAGATAATCGCTGATTTATTTATTAGGAGAGAGACTTTAAAATTATAACAATCGAAAATATTTTAATTATTTTATTAATATAAATATTCTAAATTTTAAAATAAATATTAAAATAAACAAAATTTAAAAATGATACTTTTTTATTTCATAATTCTTTTACCTTAAAACCAATATTAAAATCATACATTTTTATTTCATAATTCTTTTACCTTAAAACCCAGATTAAATCATGAATACTAATTTATAAATTAAGATTACTTCTAACCAAATTTAGCAAAAAAATTCACCACCACACTAGTCGAGAACTCTAACCATCGTTACTCCATGTGTATCACTAAATATAGAGATGTCAATAGGTCACTCCTGACTAGGCCCGACCCGAACCTGAGTTATGGTGGCCCGTGACTTGACAGGCAAAGATGGATCGACCTGTGACTTACTCGTGGTTCGACAAACTAAAGTAACTTGTGACTTGACTCATGACCCGGTAGGCAGGGATAGGTTGAATTGGGTCATATATATTCTTTAAAAAAACTTAAGAAATAACATCATTTTGTCACAGGTCGAGCTGGCCCGTGTCCTGCCCATAACCTGATCAATCCGGGCCAAAATTAGAGCGAGCCTTTTTTAACATCGCTAACTAAATAAATTAGTAAACTTAACATATTAAAAAGAGAATAAAGATACATTTGATTCCCATAAAATACGTTGATATCTTAAATTAAGTAATTATACTTTATTAAATAGTCATCATAGATATTATTTATTATCATTATAATTTATTAAATAAGTCAAATTAATTTACTCCTTATGTGGTTTGCTTTATTCTTAAAAATTTTCTTGATAACATAAAATTATTATTTTTAAACCCAGATTAAAAGTTAAACTAGTAAGATAAAAGTTTAAAGTTTAAAAGGTTCAATTAATATAAGACCGTCATAAAATCGATTAAAAATTAATTAAAAAAATTGTTCTTTTTTATCGAAATATTTAAAATTTAACTAAAAAATTGTTAAATAAAAATTAATTAATTAATTATGGTTTATAAAAATTGATTAGTTTACAAAAATTAATCAATTTTTTCAACAAAAATTATTAAAATATAACTGAAAAAATAAAAATTGATTCGAAAAGTTCATGTATCCAAATTTTAATAAATATTATAAAAATATATACGTCTATTTAATTTTTTTAAATGAAATTTCAATGTGAATGTGCAACGCATGGCCTTTAGCTGACGTAGCTATGGCCCAAGTTCTTAAACATATTATGTTTATGTTTAAGGTTTTTGTCCGAAATATATGATTGAGCTTGCACATGGACAGTTGAACACTTCGTATATCAATCAATACCTTAACAGATTTGATACTAAATTTGGATTTTTTAATTTTATAAAAATTTTATAAAAATTTATTAGATTTTATAAAATTGCAAAAAAAATCCTCAACGGTATACAATTTTTTTAGTTTATTTCAATCATTTCTTAAAAAATTATAAAAATATAAAATTGGTATATCAAATACTTATTCATTTTCATTAATATTATTTTGACATATATCTTATAAATTAAAATTTCAAATGTAATCTTTACATATTTTAAAAGTAATAGAATATTTTTTCATATGAATGTATATATATTATTAATATAAAATATATACATTTAAAAAGTATTAAATATGATTATGTTAAACTAATTTATTTAGTTATATTATCTAAAATCACTTTGTATAATTCTAACACGATTAGTATCTGTTTATTTCAACTTTTGGAGAATAAATAAGCACTTTTTTCATCGCAAAATTTGTTTTTTAATAAGTATTTGGTCCAAACTCGAGCCTGAGTAACCCAAGTTCAGCCAGACCTATTGTCAACTCTATAACTAACAATTACGATAATTGAAATAAATAAGGGGACGTTTGGTTTGAGGGTTTAGGAACGAATGAATGGAATAATTGTAAAAAACAGTGTTTGTTTTGGAGTTTTCAGTTCCAGATGAATGGATTTATCCCATTAAAATTGAGAATCTACTAAACCCACCAAGGGGTGGGTATCGAGTTTTCATTCCAATATAAGTTTTTATCATGTTTATTTTTTACTCTTTTATCCCCAGCCTTTGCTCTACCATCCTCTTTACTTCCTTATCGCCTCTCAATTCCTTACAATCTTCCATCCTGCCTTATCGCGTCTCATCAATGAAGGAATTTTTTGTTCTGCGCCTCCAGGTATATTTTCTGAAATCCCTCGTTTTAATTTGATGTTAAATGAACTAAATTGAACCTGGTTTTATCTCATTGTAAATGGGACTTTTGCTCCTTTTTTTCTTATATATTCTCGTTTTATGATTTAATCAAGAGAATAATCAATCTGCTATATGGTTTGATGATGTGAAAGTACGTATGGTTATAGACTGAACAAGAATCATAAACCATTATGCTCCTTTTTTTCCTTTATAATTATTGTTTTATGATCTAATTTGATTTTTTGTATATGGTTTTAACTCTAAAAAAAAAAGAAAAAACACATAGCGAATCGTCTTCTACGTTGATGTTAGTTTATTTGTTTTGTAAAGCTCTTAATGGCGAAGCACTTTTTACAGTTTTTAACCTTCGTATAAAGACGCAAGCCCTTCATCTTTATCCAACGTCTGTTTCTTCATAAAAGTCATTCCTTTTTTGTTTTGATAAAGCCTTAACCTTTGGATAAAGAGAAGAATTGCTTTTATTTGGTTTTACAATTTAACAATTGTATAAAGACGTTCTTGAATTTAATTGGTGTTATTATTTAACATATATAAAACAGAAACATGGTTTAAAGCTTTACATACGTTGTGTGCTTTTGGATTCAGATAAAAAAATTATAGTTTCTAAAATTCTTGGAATAGACAGATAAATAGATATTATTGCCCATTTTGAATAATTAAATTCAAATGTATACAATAATGTTGTGATCATATAGCTCATCTAATAACATTTTAAAAATATTATATATAAGTTTTCCATGACATTGATAGAACGTTGTTTTGTAACATAACTCGTGTGATATATCCACAGCGGTTTTCTCTCTATACGAGAGCTTTTGTCTTTGCTCTATGCAAGCCTATTTTTGATCGTTTAGATCGTGCTTTTCTCACTTATTTTTAATGGCAGAGGATGATGCCGCTTCTGTCGAGATGGCTAACTTATCTATTGAAGGGACAAAGATGAGGATTTGGTCTTTACCAATGAAGAAGTGGTTCCTCAACAACTTGATTATTCTTTCTGTTTGGTTGGTCGATTTATAATAGACAAAGTCATCAATTTTCAAGCCATGAAACAAACTCTGACTTCCTTTTAGCAACCATTCATAGGAGTTACTATTACTGAGGAGACTGCAGGTCTATATCTCTTTCGGTTATATCATATTGTCGATGTTGAGTGTGCTTTAGATATGTCTCCCTGTACCTTTTCAAACAATCTGCTCTTGTTGGATCAGGTGGGAGAGAATCAACGACCAGCTGGTGTCTCTTTATATCATATGTTGATAATGGCTTGGAATCTGGCTAGATTTGAGGTTGTTCTTGAGAGGCTTGGTAATTTATTAGGAGAGTTTGTTTCTTCTGATCCGAATAATTTTCACTGTTCATGAAATTCCTATATGCGAATTCATATAAAGAATGATGTTCAAACTCCCATTGTTGACACTAAGAAGCTCCATCATGAGAAAGGCGATTGAGTCACTGTCTTGTTTGTCTGGGAAAAGCTCCCTAATGTTTGTTTCATATGTGGAATGCTAGATCATACAGAGAGGTTTTGCAGGTGTCTCCTTGAATGTAATGTTAAGCAGGTGGTTCACCGTTTTGGTCCTGAAGTCCGAGCTTCCCGCCGAAATCAAACCACGATAGGGTCTCGTTGGTTGGTGAAGGGCCCTACCGTTGCAGCTGGTGCTGGCGTTGACCGTGCAAATTTTGGAAGAGGCGGAAATCATAGAACTAATGTGGCTAATCCCTTATTTCAAGGTGGAATTAATTCTGCTGAGAATACATATTTGAATGATCATGATTTAGGAGATAATATAGAAGGCAATAAATCTAATGGTAAATATAGAGATGATATTATTTTTAAGGACCCCAAGAGAAGAAGGTCTTTGAATGATGAGCCTAGTAACGGTCCTGATCAAGTTGTTAATAACACCTCTTCAGGCTCTGTTAACACTTCGATTCTGAAGAACCCAAAAACGATTGGCCATGATTTCTAGGCCCGTCGATAGAAATGAGTACTCTTAGTTAGAATTGTCGTGGGATCGGCAATCCACGAGCAGTACATGCCTTGAAGGAATTAATTAGAGATAAAAAGCTACAGTTTGTTTTTTTAATTGAAACTTTATGTTGTTTAAATAAAATTGAAGAAGTAAAATTTTTGTTGGGTTACGATGGTTTCTTTTCTGTTGATTGCATTGGCTGTAGTGGGGGTTTGGCATTACTTTTGAAGGGTGTTAATGATGTTACCCTTATTAGCTCTTCTGTTCATCACATTGATGTTGAAACTGAGGTTGATTTACTTGGTAAATGGCGAATTACAGGTTTCTATGGAGAGCCTGATCGTTCTCGTAGAGCTAATTCTTGGCAATTACTTCGCATTCTTGCTTCCCATTCTGATTTGCCTTGGGTTTGTCTAAGCGATTTTAATGACCTTCTTTCTAGTCGGGAGAAGAGAGGTGGACGTCCTCAACCTCTTAATCTCATTAATGGATTTCGACAAGCAATTCTTGATTCAGGTTTGACTGATTTTCCTATGGCTGGACATCCTTTTACTTGGGAACACAGTCGTCATAGTGGTAATCTCAAAGAGGAGAAGCTTGACAGAATATTGGTGAATGATCTATGGCTGCAACGGTTCAGGTATGGTAAAGTTGAGGTATTAGATGTTACGTCCTCATATCACTATCCTATATTTTTGTAATATCGTTGTTTCGTGCGTAGAAACTATAGGCCACAGTTTAAGTTTGAGAATTCTTGGGTTCGAGAGTCAAGCTGCCGCGAATTCATTATTGATTGTTGGGCAATGAATGGTAACTATAATTTGATGGACAGACTGGGTAAATGTGGGAAGACATTATTTCGGTGGGGTAAAGAGCTAAAAGATCTCCATAAAGTTGAAACCGGGTCTTGTAAGCGACTCGTGAAGGAATTAAGGCATTCGAGAGTCTCTTCAGATGTGTAGCAGTTTATCCAAGCCAGAACGAGGTACCATGAATTGTTAGAAGTTAGAGAGACCTTCTAGAAGCAACGTGCTAAAGAATATTGGCTTCAGGGTGGTGATCGCAACACTTGTTTCTTTCATTGTGTTGCTACTGCTCGTAGGAATAAAAATAAAATTAAGAAGTTGCTTGATGACTATGGCAATTGGTTTACATGGGACACTGGTCTGGATCGTATCATGCATGATTATTTTGCTCAGTTGTTTTCTTCCCATCATTGTGAGACGACTTCAGTGGTGAATCTACTTGATTTGGTGGTGTCTCCAGAACATAATGATTTGTTGATGGCTGAATATTCATTCGAAGATGTTTGTTCTGTGGTCTTTTCAATGAAACCGGATAAATCTCCAAGTATGGATGGCTTTAACCTGGGTTTCTTTCAAGCTTATTGGGACTTGATTGGGAGAGATGTTGATGATTTTTGTATCTCTATTTTACATGAGAGACTTATTCCTGCAAGCCTTAATGAAACAGCTATTGTGCTAGTCCCTAAAGTAAACTCGTCGGAATTCATGGCAGAATTCAGACCCATTGTGCTTTGTAATGTGGTGATGAAGATTATTACGAAAATGATTGTTAATCAGCTTCAGCATATTTTACCATTGATTATCTCGGAAAGCCAGAGTGCTTTTGTTCCAGGGAGATTAATACAAGATAATTGTATCCTTGTTTATGAGATGATGCAGACGTTTCATCGACGTAGTAGGGGTTCTGATTATTCTGCTGCTCTCAAGATGGACATTAGCAAGGCGTGTGATCGGATGGAATGGAAATTTGTTCGGGATGTTTTGACTGCTATGGGGTTTGACCATCATTGGGTACAACTTATTTTTGAATGTATCTCCACTGTTCAGTACTGGGTTTTCCAAAATGGTTCTGAAATTGGCCCAATCTTCCCGACTCATAGACTTCGGCAAGGGGACCCCTTGTCCCCTTACTTATTTATATTATGTGCTGAGGGTCTTTCAAAATTAATTCAAGTGGGAGTTCAGAATGGTCAATTACATGCTGGTAAGATTTCTAGAGGTGGTCTAGCTATCTCGCATTTGTTCTTTGCGGATGATAGTCTAGTTTTCTTTGAGGCTAGCACTAAGGAAGCAGGGGTTTGAAGCAGATTCTCAATACTTATGAATTGGCTTAAGGACAAAAAATAAATTTCAACAAGTCCTTAGTTTCTTTTTCGAAGAATACGCTTAGAGGAACTAGAGATGTTGTTTGTAGTGTGTTGGAAGTTAAAGAAAAGGATACTTTTGGTAATTATTTGGGTATTCTGTCTCATGTGGGAAGAAATAAGAAAGCAGTTTTTGCATATACTAAAGATAGAGTTTGGCGACGTTTGAATTCATGAAAGAGAAGACCTCTTTCTAGGGCAGGTAAATCGGTTCTTTTGCAAACGGTGCTGCAAGCTATCCTGAATTATGTTATGGGTTTGTTCTTACTCCCTAAAACATTATACCAAGAAATTGAGAGGGTGATGTCGGTTTTTTGGTGGGGTAATGGGATTAATCATGAGAAAGGAATAAGATGGATGGCTTGGGATAGGATGGTTAGAGTTAAGGAAGTTGGAGGGCTTGGTTTCAAGCGATTAAGAGAGTTCGATCTAGCTCTCTTAGGGAAACAAGATTAGAGAATTCTTACTAGTCCAGGTTCTTTGGTTGCCATGTTTTAAAAGCAAGATAGTTCCCAACGACACCGTTTCTTTCTTCTTCTTTGGGATCGAATCCAAGTTATATATGGCGGAATATTTGGGAATCAAAAGCTCTTCTTCAAGAGGGTGTGTATTGGAGAGTGGGATGTAGTAATAATATTGTTATTTGGGAATCAAAAGCTCTTCCTATTTGGTGTCAGATTTAATCCAAAGTAAGCAATGGGATAGAGGCAAATTACGTAAGCTATTTAGTGAAGATGAGCAAAAAAAGATATTGTCCATTCCTTTATCGTTGAGAGCAACCCCTGATTGTTTATGTTGGAGATTTGAACAACAAGGTGAATATTTAGTAAAATCGACTTATGCTTTTGCTGTGGGTCGAAAAGCATAAGTCGATTTACAACAAATACTCAAATGGAGGCAGCAGTCTAGAAAATGCTTTAGAAATTGCGTGTACCGCCAAAAGTTCAGAACGTTGTTTGGCGAGCTTTATCTGGTGTTCTTCCTTGCCGTTCTGTCCTTGTACAACGATGAGTCCAAGTAATTGATTATTGTCCTTTTCTGCTGTGGTTTCAATGAAACGGTAATGCATGTGTTGGTGGAGTGTCCATTTGTTGTTGATATATGGAGACTTGCTGGATTTTCTGTTACTTTGTTTCTTGTGGATTCATTTATGGACTGGTGTGGACAAGTTTGGGTAGTAATGTCTGATGTACAAGCTGGTGCTGTGTTAATGTTGCTATGGGCCATTTAGACTTTTCGAAATCAAGTGGTATGGCAGGGAAAGAGGTGTAATGCGTGGCTTATAATTCATATAGCTAGAAGCTATTTTGATGAATGGTCTACTGCTAATATTCGGCCTGTATCTGTTGATAGTTCTCGGGTAATTCATTAATGGAAGCCACCACATACTGGCTATTTGAAAATCAATGTAGACGCCTCAATAGGAACGAGTACCGGTTATATGGGTATTGGGGTAGTGGTTCGTGGAGCAGATGGAGGTTTTATTGCTGCTAGAGCTTGGCTTGTGGTTGGATTCTTTTCAGCTAAAGCAGCGAAGGTAGTAGCGATTCGAGAGGTGTTGAGCTGGATTAAAGAGCTTCAATGGAGAAATGTGGTCGTAGAATCAGATGCGAAGTTAGTGGTTCAATCTATTAATGGTTCTTCAACAACGGATATTTCTGCACTTGGTCTTCTTATTCAAGATTGTATCTCTCTCATTAGTGAGCTAGAGTCAGTATCTTATTGTTTTGCTTATAGGTCTGCGAATGTAGTCGCACATACTGTTGCTGTGGGTGCTCATTCCAAGTCAGGCTTAGGACAGTGGCTTGGTATACCACCTCCTGGTATTATAAGTATTGTTTGATTATTAATAAAATCTCACAACTTTTTTCCTAAAAAAAAAGCGCTAGAAGATGAGGAATCTAATTCTCTTCGGGAGCTGGAGACTTATTTATAGAATGAGCTCGAACAAGTCCTATACCAAGAGAAATTGTATTGGCACCAACAATCAAAATGTCAATGGCTAGCTCAAGGAGACAAAAACACTAAATTTTATCATGAGGTTACAACTGCTAAAAGAAGGAAAACGAGAATTGACTCCTTGAAGGATG
>JANSVB020000091.1:2402702-2412737 GCA_025504935.2 Erythroxylum haughtii
CAAAAAATTGTTTCAGTTCACAAAATCTTTTCCTTCTATAGTACCCTGTACATTGCTGGGGAAGATAAAAGGGTTAGGTTTGGACAGGAAAGGTTGAGTCAAATGCAGCAGGATCCAAAAGATCAATGTTCAATCTTTTGTATACATGTGAGCGAAATCTTTTATCCTCTGCTTAACGTTCTGCAAAAAGTAATGCATAATCAACCCCATAGAAAAGATTTCTTAAAGGGAAAGGGAAATAAAAGAAGCTAGCTGCATTATCAAGACTCACCATTAGTTCTTGATGAAGAACAATGAATATCTTCTTCAACCGTATGTGCCTCTGAAAGCAGTCAAATTTCGAAAAAGAAAATCAAATTAATTGAACAGATACATGGGAAACTATGTGCAACTACTGAAACAAAACTTGGCCAATCCCATTAAGTTCTCAAGTTACATAGACTAGGAACACAATCCACGCTACCAGCTAAAAGCAACAATACCACTCCTTTACAAAGCACAAGATTTAAGGCTATAGACCTCTGGGTTGTAAGATATTGAAATTGTCAAGTAAGAGAACTTGAGTTTCACATTATAGTTATTTTTATTCAGAGTCAAATCATCACTGCATTCAAACAACTTTTATTTTTATGACACGGATTTAGCAGTTAATTATCTTATCCACGAACAAGAAAAGACACACTTCACCCAGTCATCTCCACCTTCTATATTTCTCAGTAATCTTACGCTCTTCAAAATATCAAGCACTAGTTTAGCACTCAGCATATTACTTCAATTTAATTTGCCACAGGTATCTGGTTCATGTACAAATAATAAAATTGAAACTTAATACAGACAAAGTGAATCTCAATTTGTGATCCTTCATAAAAATGAAAGGTCCACTTGCACCCTTCAAAAAGACAGAATACCGGAAATAACTTTTAAGATCCAAAAGGTTACAGAGTAATACTGGAAACATTTTAGTAGTCCATAATTATGGTATAAATTGAAGGCAACATACAACTTTCAAGTTCAAAATTCTGAATAGTTAAAATTAAAAATTTTCTATCCAGGTCTATGTTTACAAGGTAGGAGAAAATGTCAGCATATTACATTATAAGAGACAAAAAGGAAATGGCAAAGGAAAGAGTTTCCTGGAAGACTATGTTCAAGTATTATGGTAATTAAAAGCATACCGCTGAACATTGACCATAAGACTCCCTCATTTGGGCCAAGATCTTATGATATCTGTCCATATCCCTGTCTTTAGCAAAATTAAGGTCCTTTCCCAGTTTCTCAAATTCGTTCCTTCCCACATAAAGGAATCAGATTAGTAAAATAGACAACAGGATCAAATGCCATAAAATCAAGTAATAACCAACTTGTATTCTGGTGGTACCTGTAGGTCTCAAGGATATTGTTCAAAGAGCAATAATCATCATACTTATCACGATATTCCTGTACGTATTCCTTGTACCTAACGTTAAAGGAAAGGATCACATGATTTCTATCGTGATTGAGAACTATATGAATCATGGTATAACAAAATAGTAAATATCTGGGAAAGAATGTGTTGAAGAAAATAAACGATACTTACTGTGAGAAATCCTTAATAGGTCCCTTGAGATCCGGTGCATCCTTTTCATATTTTAAATAGGACAAGCTATCTTCTTCTGAAGAAGATTCCCTTCTCTTTCGAGCATTACTTTTCCCGTCTGAGATAATTTTACTTCTTTTTCCATCTAACAGCTCAGCCATTGCACTGGATGTTTGTGTTTTACTCTCTTTCACTGGCTGGGAAAGTGATGCATGCTTAGAGTCATGCAGCTGTAATCCACTAATAGGGGCTTTCTTATCTACATTACGTTCCACAACATTTCCCAGTTTTACCCCAGATTCACTATTTCTCGATCTATTATTTGTGTCTGCCAATTTGGATAATTGCGATCCAACTTCAAGGTTTTCTACTCTTGAAAACGATTGTGGCTGAGACTGCACAACCTTATATTGAGATCTAAATGAATCTTCAAAATGATGTTCTGGAGTCCTCTTGATCCCATTATTTGTATTGGGCGAAGAAGTCTTTCCCAAGTCCAATGTTGCCTTTCCAACTGATTTTCCCTTACTTGAGTCCAAGTTACAATGGTCTGAAGTACTTGTTCTATTCTCTGCCTGCTTAAAGGAACCCTTCTTTTCAAGCTGTTTTTTAACTGGTGTTTCCTCAGGTAATAGTTCACGTAGTTCGCCTAGCTCTAAGTCTGAAAGCTCTCGTTGGAGTCCTTTTCCACTGACCACAGGGTTCTTGTCCATATCTGCTCTGTTGTTATCCTTTGGTGAGGATCCTGCATGCGACTTTAAAACTTGACCAGAATCTTTGGCCTTCCCAAAATTCTCACTCATTTTCCTGTAACGGGAATCAGATGGAGCTGAATGTCTGCCTCCAGCACCACCTTCCTTCGGATTCCTTTGCACCTTTTTGTCCTTGATGCTGTCCTCATTTTGAATGTCCTTACAAGCTTTCTCTCTTTGAAAGGGAAAACTTTCGTGCACATGAAAATCCTTTTCTGGGAGCTTACGCCCATGCGCTGAATTCTCAGCATGTTTGACAGGCCCTACTCTATCAAGAGCTTTAGCCCGCATGCCTTGTTCCGAAGATCTTCGTACTGAATGCGGCTGGCTATGAACCTTTTGTGAGCCAAAATCAGAAACTGTCTCTCTATCAGGTCTATTCATCCCTTGAATATTAGGGCCCTTGTGAAACTCATCAATGTGCATACTTTGAGGGCTCCTTGAGTATTCGGTATCCCCACCTGCAGAAACAGGCTGTTGAGACAATCTTTCAGCTTTTAATATTTTTGCACGTTCAGATTTTGCTCCTGATTTCTTCTTATCTGAGGCTTTTTTGGGTGTCTTCTCAGAACTGTCTGACATCTCGGGTCTTAAGCTGTCCTTATCCAAATCTTCATTATCATCAAATAAATTTCCTATGAAATTTTGGCGCTCAAGGACCATATCATGATCAGAAGAAAGGGATTTCACTTCCTCTAACCGCTTTTCACCTTCTTTACTAGAAAGGAGACCATCCTTTGCATGCACTTTAAAAAGACTTTCATCATCACCAGAGTCCTTCTCAATGTCAATAGCATCAGAGTCATGACCCTCAATATCGATTGCAGCAGATCCATGGTCCTCTATATCAACTGCATCAGATAAATCATCACCTTGTTTCTCATTGATCCTATTATGTTCAGAACTCCATGGATTAGGTGAGACTGAGTGTCTTGGTTCAGAGGCCTGCAATTTATTCTGAGGTTCTTTGTCATCGTTACTTGTCATAATATCAACTTCCTCCTCATCAGAAACCTCCTTACTGTTTACAGAAGCATCACTCTCACTATCACTACTACTCCCACTTGTGCTTTCAACTGGGCTTCTGCTCCCACTCCTGCTCCTACTGTGAGTGCCACTATCACTGCTGTCACTTTCACTATCACTGTCACTCCCGCTCTCACTAGACGTGCCAGCTTTCCCCTCACTATTGTCAGATGTCTTCTTCTCACCAAACAAATCAAGTGATTGATGCTTCACATCAAGTTTTCCTGTTGTATTTGATGATTCTTCAAGTATAGAGTGCAACTGAGTAGGTTCCTCTAATCCAGCAGCAGGCACTTGTTCAGCAATACTTGTTTCTGCAGCATTTTTTTGGCCATAATTGACTTCAGCAGCACGTTTCTGCTGACGGATGTCCTCAGGAGAACTAAAAATATGAATAAACAACTTCAGAAATCTACAACAGATACATATTTAAATATCCAGAGCAATGTGCTTCAAAAGTACTAAGGAGCTTTTTTGGGAGAATATGAAATTTCTTTTGACTAGCTTTTACAAAGGTCCATATAATTACTTCATCGATATCATTGCCTGATTGAGCTTTACGTGACAGCAATTAATTTTGTCAAATATCACTAAAACCTATTCTCATACTTTAATGTCAAATAGCTAAGGTACAATTACTGTTGAGAAAAGGAAATTGATAATTGCCAACTTCTGTTAATGACTACTAATTCAAATTAGAAGTGTTGATACCTTCCACTATCAGATGAAGGTTTTTTGAAGCTGTCCAACTCCACTCCAGGCTTCAAGATATATCTTCCTGGAGCTTGGAAAGTCGCGATCTGATGGTCAAGATTACACAAAAAGATTTAAGATGGCGTACTATCCTAAAATCAGAAGCACCGAAAGCCGTTCACCGACCTTTTTGATAATAGGTTCAATCTTCTTTGCAGAGTTCGGAATTACATCCCCAACAGCCTTCTCCAAAGCCTACAATTTCCATTAGAATAGCTTTAATTAAGGTAGAATAGTATAAAACAAAGCTAAAGAAAGAAAAGAGCAATCATTTAAATGACTAAATAAAACATGAGAAAATTTAAACTGCAGCAAACAATGAACCCAAGACTGGACAAGAGCTTTTGATAAAAGAATTCATCATACCTTCAAGCTCAAACCTTTAGGATTCTCTGTCAGTAGAGTAGTTAGCGTACTTTGCAAATCCATTGGCTTAGTTCCAAGGCTACCTTTGTGCAACAAGGTCCCCTGAATGGAATTAGTAACCTTAGTCGTGGTCTCTTTCTCTGAGATCGTAGCATTCTCTTTGCTTTTCACTGGGGTTGGCGAGATCTCTTCTGTGCTCAAATGAATCTTACTTGCAGCTGCAGCTACGAAAGGGGATGACGGATGACCAGATTGCTCAGGTGCAGATAGAGGTGAAGGTGAGCGTCTATGCTTTGCATTAACATTTGAAATTGATCCAGGTCTAACGGCAGACTTAGGTGGACCTCCTACAGCAAGTTGTGCATGAATAAAGAAATGTCCAAAAAAAATGCAACGCAGAATTAACTTACATTTCGAAAAGAGAGAAAAATGTTAATATACTCTAGTAAATACAAGATTCTCATTCATCTGCCAAAAAAACTTTGAAGATCTGATAACTTTTAATTTGGTGGTATGCCAGTTACCTTGAGGTGGATCAACTTTCCGCTTTTTAAATGGCGGCTCTTTCTTGTTCTTAGAATGCCTCCATGAATTAGCTAGACACAAATATTAAACAAGTAAAATCAAAGATCTTAATACAGTTTAGTGAAAGGAAAAACAGGTATAATTGTGGGTTGTGCATTTCCAGGACAACACAGACTGAACAGAGAAGATACTGAATGTAGGCCAAGCACTTACTCTCAGCAGCTACCATTGCCTTTATTTGACTCTTAGATGGGTTCCCATGGTCCAAAACAATGGCCCTGTCATCATGAGAAATAAAAAGTACAATTGCATAAGAAGAAACATAGTAAACAGATTAAATGCATTTGATGCCTATGCTTACCTGATAGGGTATCAAAACTTTACTATTCATGACACATTCATTTTCCTCTTCTTATGTTTAGAAGTTTAGACATGTTAAGAGTTCTTAATCATGATAATTATGTTACGAGTTCAAGCTCACGAAAAACAGGTCACAGTTACAGTTTCCATCAAATTAGAATATAGAGAAAGTAGGCTATATTATAGGTGTGAGGCTATTAATTTTATGTATCCTAAGAATTACGCTTCCAGAAAACGAATCCATATTCCAATTTTCAATGGCCATTAGTCCTGTCCTCTCCTCTACTCATCATACATCATATATATCATATATATAGTAAATGAATACAAGCAGTGAGATTCAAAAAGTAAACATGTCAACAACAAGTGACGTACTTGCGGGATTTAGACTTTCGTTCAGCTTCCACTGAAAGCATCTTAACATGGTTCGTAGTTGATTCATCCAAGATGCGCTGCACATTCACCTTGCGCCAGGCACCCCCAGATTCAACAAGTACACCATTACCATTTTTACCACTTTGACGTTCTTCATATATGTCACAGAGGCCACCAACTTCTGTCGACCACGTAAATCTGAACTCTTTTCCACCCACATCAATAACCTGACACAATGTCAACCACCCAAATTTACACTTGTTCTAAAATCATTCTGCTAGGCATCCAATTCCATTAACATCAAGATAAACCTTCATCATCTTGCACAATCACAGCCAGCTCTTCTTCCAGTTTTCAGAGACTATGTGTCATTGGTCACATAATATAGCAAGCACATTAAAGCCACGCATGAAATAACATTAAAAGCCACAGTTTTGGTCTGTCCTGATGGCAAGGAGGTAGAAGTAAGGTGTATGATGATGCAGGAACATCGTCATCTACTAGCTCTAGGGTTGGATTATGAGTATGTGTATCCTGTATGGAGTCTGGTGACCATTGAATTGCAAAAAGCATAGAGCAAAATCCAAGATTCGAAGTCTAAGTGAGATATTACAGAAGCAAGCTTTACCAATTCAATACAGCATTGAATTGCACAAAGTAGCCATCAAACCAAACCGATACATAGCACACCAACAGAATATACAAAACCAAAAATAAGTAAGCATTGACAACTTTACGTGACTATTCCATCAAATATGAATAAACCTTCAATTATGAAGTAACCCATTCCCAGCATGTGTATCCTCTCCTCTAAGGAGTCTGGTGACCATTGAATTGCAAAAAGCATATAGCAAAATCCAAGATTCGAAATCCAAGCGAGATATTACAAAAGTAAGCTTTACCAATTCAATACAGCATTGAGTTGCACAAAGTAACCATCAAACCAAAAGAATACATACCACACCAATAGAATATACAAAACTAAAAACAAGTAATCATCAAGTTCACAACTTTACATGACTATTCCATCAAAAATGAATAAACCTGAAGTAACCCCAAGTCTAAAAACAAACATTAAACTCATTAAGCCACCAATTTACTCACATTTCCAGTTGGATTAGTAGGAACAGAATCAAACTTAATTCTAGCAGTGCCACCCTGACCTTCAACCCTTCTGATTTCCTCCACAAGACCCGGCGCCAACCTTATAATCATCCCAAACGCGATTTTACCGGGCATGAGAGAAAACGTCTCCTCCGTCGCCGCCGTAGAACTAGCCCCTACGGCGGAGCGCTTCGAACCGAGGGACAGGCGGGAGGTGGTCGAGGAGGGTCGATGGGGCGGCGGCAGAGGGAAGGACGATGAGGGAGGGCGTTTGTTGCCGCCGCAGGGGCCGGCCCCTCTCCCCGCTCCGCCGCCACCGCCCCGACCACCTAGCTTGGACGAGCCTCCGTACATTGGTAATGCGAAAGTAATGATTTTGATTGCTCAATTTTGTTTTTAGGGATTGAAAGAAGAGAATTGGGATTGATGGAGAGAGAGTAGGGAATCAAAATTTTGTTTTTGAAGGATTATTTTGTTCTTTCTATTTTTATTAAAAACAAATTAAATTAATATTTCAATCAATTCAATTAAACTAAGTAATAAATATTTATAAACAAAATTTTTATATAACCTCTTTTAAAAATGAAAATTTTATAATTCTAAATTAATAAAATAAGTTATATAATAAAATTAGTGATAATATATAAATTATTAAAAATTCTATGATAAAATTAAATCTTAAATATATATATATATATATACACACACAAATAATTATGGAAATTATTTGTATATATATATATACAAATAATTATGGAAATTATATTATACTATATGTTTCTAAAAAGAATTTATATTATATTTATACATTTATATTTTAAATTTAAAGGAAATAATTATTTATATTAAAAAAGTTTTTTAATCCAATAAATCTACTCATTTTTATTTTAATGATAAACCTTTTAATTTCTCAAAAAATATATATTTTATATATTTTCTCTCAAAAAAAAAATTATTTTATTAAATTATATTTTTATCTAAAAATGTGTACATGTGGAACAATTTTGATAAAAAAGTTAAGTCAAGCATTCTATACACAAGATTTTTTGCTTAGCGACGATTGGAGGAGAGCCATTAATGTATACAATCTTTTTTTTTTTAATTTTTACAAAGAGGTCATTAATTAAATTTTGATAATTTTGATAAATAAGTTGAGGAATATAAATGAAATACATAAAAATTGAAATTTTAAATAAGCTTAAATATATTATTTAATTTATATTATAATTTTATTTATATAATTATTTAACATGTCAGTTTTACTTATTTATTTTTTAATCTGCGTCATTTTTTTATTATTACATTTATATGTGATATAACTGCAATAACCTCTTTATTATGTAGAAATAAAGTATCGTATTATCAGACTTTTTTAGACTTCACTTTACTGCAATAGCCTCTTTATTATGTAAAAATAAAGTATCGTATTATCAGATTTCTTTAGACTTCACTTTATTCGAAACTTGCAGCTTAAAATTTTAATAAGATAATTTTTATTTCAATTTTGATGTTTTTAAAATTATAATTTACCTCGTTTTAAGAAACCTTTGAACAAAATATGTAATGGTACTACGCGGTAAGATCCGGACCGGATCCGTACCCGGACTTCCCTTTTTTGTGTATAAAATTAGAAATCAGAATCCATCAGAGAGCTTCAGAGCTTAGTTCGATTTCTTCAAGCAAAGCATAAAGGCGAAACCTTTTTCTCGCTATCGATCTTTTGAGAACCAATCAGTCATGCTTACAGGTGATCTTGCTCTTCTGATTAACTCCTTATTGATAAAAGTTTATTTTCTTTTGGTGGGATGGCGGGGGTGATTTGTGGCACTTCTATGTTAACGTGGGGCAGTTATAGGTTAATGTAGCTACGAAATTTTGGATCTTTAGGGCTTGTTTTTGCGTTTCTCGAGCTGGGTCATAGGTGATTATGGAGTTCTGTTAGGTGGCTATGGATTTTGACGATTGAAATAGTTCACTTATGTTGTTTCTTGTTTGTGTTGGAAGTGTTTTGGTGCTTGGCGAAATTTCTACATGCATCTTGTGTTTTTTAAAATGTTGCAGATGCTATTGCTATATATATATATTTAAAGAAATAGACTTTTTAATGGCGTTGCTGTTTTGACGTTGTTAAGTGCTTATGCGGTCCCTCATGAATCATGAACCTTATATAAGTGCTGTAGGAATTTTCGGACTTCGTCCTGAATCTGAGTAGAATAACAAAAAAAGCTGGAAATTTTGGTTTTTTTTTTTGATACTTAACATCAATGTTTCTGTTCCTTCTTCTTTAATTTACAACTTGCTAGGAATCCAGTATGACATTAATGTGCAATTTTTTATATTTAATCCTGGAAATTACTCTTATACTATCATATTGCAGTGAGTGTAAAATGGCAAAAAGAAGTTTTCCCGAAGGTTGAAATTGACACAAGCCTGCCGCCTTATGTTTTCAAGTGCCAATTGTACGACTTGACTGGGGTGCCTCCTGAGAGGCAGAAGATTATGGTTAAGGGTGGCTTATTAAAGGTGATAAGATGATTTTTTTTTTTTGGCTCTATCAGTGTGATGGTTAATTATTGGCTAACTCTATTCAACTTGGTTTCTGGTGCCTCTATAGTATTTTGTTTCTCTGTTTCAAGAGTTTGAATATGATTCATTCTTATGTTTATTCTTACACGATGAAGGATGATGATGATTGGTCAACAATAGGAGTAAAGCAGGTACATGATCTTTTATATATGGTATTGTTGCATTGCATTTTCTAAATGTTAGAACATTGATATTGAATATATTCCCGAATGATCTTTTAGGGGCAAAGATTTATGATGATGGGAACTGCTGATGAGATTGTGAAGGCCCCAGAGAAGGGTCCTGTCTTCATGGAAGATCTCCCAGAAGAAGAACAAGTAGTTGCTATAGTGAGTCTCTTTACTAACATCTGATGCTTTTTTGTAAATTCAGATTGTACAATTTTGCAGTCAATGCACTACTAGGATACGAGATTGACAACTCATAGTTTAAGTGGTAGTTTTGGGTCCCAGAGCTAAAAGTAACTTGCAGATGATTTATGTTAATTATACAGTTTGTTGCTGATCTCTACCAACTCAGTGCTGTATTTGTTTACACTCCCAGGGTCATAGTTCTGGTCTTTTTAATCTTGGTAACACCTGCTACATGAATTCTACAATACAATGCCTGCAT